>KN730802.1:2347-13518 GCA_000816745.1 Ancylostoma duodenale | reverse complement strand
GCTTTTGTCAGAAGCTGGTGCTGCTCTCTTTGGTCTCGCAGGAGTTGCATTCTCTTCAGAACTCTCGGGTGAGTTTTCTTTGCTTTTGTCAGAAGCTGGTGCTGCTCTCTTTGGTCTCGCAGGAGTTGCATTCTCTTCAGAACTCTCGGGCGAGTTGTCTATGCTTTTGTCAGAAGCTGGTGCAGCTCTCTTGGTTTTCTTTCCTGCTGGCTCAACGTCTTCCTTCGAATCCTCGGGAGACTTGTCTACACTCGCCGAATGGTCGACAGCTCGGTTGACTAAAATAAATTAATGCTTAGCTATGTATTTTGCACTCCTTTGACTGTGCCTCTGTGCCTAATTGAGTCTTAAGAATTCCGAACGTACCTCTCTTGACTTCATCACTATTGATTGAACGGTAGGCTCTAGATAGAACATTGCCAGATACCTAAATGAAAATTTCGTGGGCTAATATCACCAATTATTTCTTTTGTGAAGCATGGTGCTGGTATTCAAGATATAGCAATAGTAAGCTATAGTAAGGACGTCTCCAAAGATGGAGTAAGGCCCATCGTGTATTCTTTTTTGAACTCTTTACACTATTCACATCGATACTGTCTATTTCCTTGTTCCGCACACTGCGACGCTGCCTTGCAGAAGGGATGAGATGCTTCTTTGTGCAAGCAAAACTTTCTACAGTTCGGGTATTGCATTGCGGCGTCGGCGCACGTTTTCAGTGATATGTTCTCCTTCTTCTTCTTCAGCTAATGTTCTGTTTAGGATCACTGCACATAAAGTGGAGATTTTGTAATCGTAGCTACTTGTAAGACATCTTTCATATTTCCTTTCACTACGCCTTAATTCAAAAAAGTGGGAACGAAGATCACCACATATTCTCTAAAAATCCATCAATCTTTTCCGATTGAATCTGATGTAGGCTGCTCTCATATATAGTCTGTCTCAAAAAACTTGTCGCATCATGCGCATGTAAAGCACCACAGGACCTAAATGAAGGATGTGGAAAGAGTAACCTCCATGTGAGAGTGTCCAGTAAGCTCCGTCACTCTTCTTACGCCTATGTGTGTACCGTCTGGCAGTTTCTTTGTGACAGACCATAAACATAATGTAAAAACATGGGTACGGTGCGTCGTAGAAATCTCCTACTGTTAAGAATTGTTAAGTGAAAGTGTCTTATTAGAAGCCTGACTTTTTAACTAATTTGTCTTCTCCATAGGCTTGGAAGAGCTCCTTATTTCGAATCCTCGGTGAAACGTGAAACATTGTCAGCAGGTCAGTTTACATTTGTAATGTATGAGTATGTGACGACTTTGACATGCATGGAATCTAACAGATTTTATGAATAAGTCGTAGCGGTTAGCACAGAAAATACTCTTGTTGGCTCCTCTGTTTTCTTCAAAGCTATGATCCCCCATGTAGAAACAAGATATCTTTGCAAATGTAGGGAAATCATATGAATTTGCGCGCAAATAATTTATTTGTTTTTATCGCGAAGTTTGAAAAATTGACGTAGAAAAAGGAAAAGTTTAGTTAGTGATCAGCGCAAGCTAAACTACGAGGAATGCAATTTTAAGAATCTTCCATTCTTGCAAGATCTATTCTTGGAAGCTAGGCACTGCTTCTCGTAAAATTGTGTATTGGAAATACACTACAGGTAAATGTCTCATGTTCTGAATTTCAAAAACTTTTCAATGTAGGATAAATTTTGGTCATCTGATAGTGCATATGAGAAATGAAGGAGATTTTCTAAAACAAGAACAGCAATTAATTAGGATGGCAAACGTTCTTAACCGCTGCATTTAAATCTCCATATAGAGTCGATAAAGATACTGAGGACATCAAACCTGAGGGAAAAATTAAACGTACCAGGGCGATAGTAACTGAGAGGAGGATTATTGTCGGACGCATTGTTGGTAACGATCTCTCGGGAACTACTCCCCTTTATATGCCACCATTAATGCCCAAAATCCGGTCCGCAGAGGCGGTACACAGTTCGGCTAGAGACTAACGAATTTTTGGGATTATCTATCCCGTCACTGAATTGAATAACAGACTGTGTTTGTTTCGTACACGTCAGCTGATAAATATGCAGTCGAATTCCAATCATAGCATGTGGTACTGGAAATAAATGGGAACTAACTCACATGGGCAGTGGATGCCACCCCATGAACTCCGGGCAGCACGGCAGAGAACGCGCACACGTCGCTATGCGGATCAGCAGGTTTTCCACTTTCCAGCGGACATTCCACGCAATTCCCTCACTACTGGGGCTAGGTCTCATGAACGCATAACCAAGCGAAGCCGAGCTAGCAATCCAATTTTGAAGCCTGCGTCTCTGAAAGGCAGTGTCTCACCTCAGGGACCAAGTTCGTCAGTCGAACATGTGCGAGCCGCTGAGCACAAAGATGTACTTTAAATTACACGAAAACCTCGAAAACCCCATAAGTCACGGGTTTCTTTGGCTGAGAATTTTGAAATTCTCGGCCAGTGGACAAGAGGATTCATTCCGTAGCTAAAGCTTGCGGAGGGTGCGGTATGTTTCCAACACGACAATGTTTGTTCATTCGATAACAGCTACTGCTGAGAAGTCCATTTTAATGGGCCACCTCAACTTCCCAGCTTCGCTTTTGCTAGCTTGCTAGCAGGGAAACTCGTCCGCTCCAATATGGAATCTTGCCTTCAAAATAGGGTTTTTGACGGTTTTTTCGGGCTTCAAGCACATCTTTGGAATCAGCGCGTCGAGTTGGACCAGATTCCGTTAATATCTAGTTGCCTCTCATGAGGTGAGACACTGCCTTTAACATTGCATAGTCGATATGATAACCAACCACGCTAGCCAACGCTGGTTTTCTTGGTAATCGTTTTGTGAATCTCAGCCCAGAATGGAGCTCGTAAGCACTAGGTTAGAAGCAGTTTTTTACCTTGATATCGGCTTCGGGATGCTTATACCATCATCAGCCGACGATGATCACCGTGATGTACATGATTTTCAATCCTCTCTTTTGTTGTGATTTTGAGATGCCTGTCATGAGACAAAGCTAAGTACAAAGAAACGTTGAGTGCCATAGATATCGCCATCTGCACAGATGCCTGGGAGGGCAGCTGATGATATCGATCGTTGTTTTCTAGGGCACCTTTGTGGCAGATGTCACAACCAACACCTCGAAGTCTCCACGAAAGAAAGGTCTCAGAAACGATTTTCTCTGTGCCTCTGTAGGGAATCATGCAG
This sequence comes from Ancylostoma duodenale, assembly GCA_000816745.1. NCBI lineage: Eukaryota > Metazoa > Nematoda > Chromadorea > Rhabditida > Ancylostomatidae > Ancylostoma > Ancylostoma duodenale. The sequence goes on along the minus strand of KN730802.1, from coordinate 10,292 downwards.
TCCATTGGGACCAGTGTTGTATCGCAATTCCTTTGGTGTAAAAATCTCAAAATCTTTTGGGTTCTGTTCCCCAAAGCCTTTTTTTCTGGATAGTTTCTGCTCATGACATTGATGAGACTCGGTACTTCTTCTTTGAACTTGTCTGCTTGCGCCAAGGTATATGCGTAGATTTCATGGAATCAACGCGATACAATTGTCACGCTTGTCACGTTACTCCAATTAGTAATCCTGGTTGAATTCATATCTCTAGGTAAAATTTTGGCATATGTGACATATGTATGTACATATGTGCATATGTATTCAGCATCAATTTATCATCGCCAACACGGAAGCGAAGGAGAAGGATCTGTGTGTCTGTGTCGTGTGTCTGTCCCACCGTTCGTTTCAGGGCTACAGGTCTACCCTTTCCTCGCCATAAGTACATATGAGGAGAACATGAACACAGTTATTACGTGCCCATACACGTCATCTATTCCTCTTCCACGAGAAGTTAGTGCACATCTATGGGACTTCGTGGAACGGTGCGTTTAATTAAAAGGCGGCACCCGCTCAAATCTTTGTGTTCGAGATTTTGCTGGATTTTCGGGTTTTGAGGGAACTGGAACTCATATCCAACAGTGAAGCAAAAGAAGAAACATAGGAGAAATTAACGAAATCTTGTTGCTGTGTCCCGTGCAATTGAGCGCGCTCCGTTTGACACTCATGGGTCCCGCCACGCGAAAGTCCCACACGCTTGTGCCGAGCGACTGCAGCCTGTGTGCATTGGCGTGTGCAAGGCTGCTGTGTCCACGGTGTTCGCAACTTCGATTTGGATTTCCTCACGGGTAAGTCACGATTCTTTGTGTTCGTTGAACTTTTGTGATGTGCTAAAAGTGTGTTCCACTATGAACGGTTCAACTCGGAGTCGAGGATTTCGACGGGTGCTGCCTTTAATTCGTGTTTATTGCAACAAAAACGGCAAATCGTTTCATTGGTGTATTTGTGTCCGTTTGTTTTACTGTAATCACACCTATACGCGACCAGAGTGCACGAAATGAGTAATCGCAGCAAAAAAAAGCTCATGTAAAAATCCCGTGCAACGTATCTGCCCAGATTACTGAAAACGCAACAATTTCTGTTGGATTAGCGCCGATTTTGCTGTACATTCTAGAAAATAGTAGCCTCCATCATTTTTCCGCCGAAAACTCAACAAATCGAGCGTTCTGTTAGGTTGGTGCATAATTAATGTGGCTTTTTTCGCAACTCCTTTTCTCATTAAAATAGAACGCTTCCTGAACGTTTTTTTTTCATGTAAATAATCCTCTTTTCACTTAGTATTGATGCTATCGCAGAATGTGGAATCGTATCCACATTCACCATCTCATGCTGTACCACTTCGGGAAAGCTAGGAATGCAGCACAGTCATTCCGCGCTTTCAATTTGAATTTTTGGCCTAAGAAAAATCTGCGAGGCCAGATCGAAAAATACTTCATTGGTTCAAGTAGGAAGGCACAATCCTACCAATGAAGAAGGAAGAGCTCTGCGATCAAATTTCGACGATCAGGAACCTCTGAAAGCCGTGAAAAGGAAGGAGGTTAGATTGACGAGATTCGTCGGAAACGGAGCCTGCTGGTTTTGCTACAGAAAATTGAACATTGTTCCTGTCTGAAAGTTCGTGCTGACCCATCCAGCCAATATCAATGCCTTTCTGCTTTTCTGAGCCTTTTGACAGATGGTTGTCGAATGGCCTATGTCGAAGTGTTCGGATAGCATTCTTGTTGTCAAGCTTTCGTGCTCTTCCAGGCTGCCCAACAGGGCACAGCAGGTGGTGGTCATTGACCAGGAGGACTTAGTAGGCGTTGAGCATATTCGAGGGAGCTTAGCTCCGGCTTCCGGGACAATGCGATGGGATCGATAGATTGATTTTATGGATCATACTGGATTTGATGTGTCCATTGATAGTCATAGTTTCCACTCTCGCCGACTTCTAGAGGATTCCCCTTGAAAGGCAGCCAACGCGGCATGCATACTCTGAATGAAAATGCCGCAGAGCCGAGTCGAAGCCGTCTGAAACGCGTGAGAGCTGCGACTAGTTCAATCCTTCATGAAACAGATTGGTGCTCGCCGAACACACTCATTTTGAACTGTACTGCAAATCACTGTGAATCTACTGTAAATCACTGTAACTGGTTATCGGACACTTGCCATCCGCGCGCGTCAGCCTCGGTAAAACAGGGCATAGAAAGCCGTTGTTCCCGGTTCTTTACCGGAAAGACCAGGTCATGTTTGACCTATGGTGACTAATAAGGTGCGAGAGTGACTTAAAGAACCTTTCGAACCATGTTTGGCTATTTCTACCCAAGTTTAGAAGAGCAAAACGACTACCTGACGCTACGCATGCGGGTGGTAAGTGTCCGTAGACGCTTTTCCTGTGGGTGGCGGATCATGTTGGAATTTTGGCTGTGGATGCGCACTATACGAACAATTATCCCTCGGACGGCATCTTTCGTTTTTGGGAAACCATCTTCGTTTTTGGAAAAAAAACTGTCATTAATGGTCAAAAAAGTGGTTTGGGAATTCGCACTCCCTAGGAGGCACAATTTGGAGTTGACAGAACATGGACACGCTCCTTCGAACCAGAGAGATTTCCTGAAAAATGTTGGGATAAAAACGTGCTCCAGTGACAATTTTCTCGTTCCGACAGGTCCGTTAACAAGTTCAAACGAGCTCTAGCGGGTTATTAACAGTTTAGTGTTATGATTAGTTTTTCGAGGATTTTAGCTTGGATTTGAGATAAATTGCACCAAACCAATTGCAATTGAGATAAATCGTTCACGAACTGTACGCATTCCTAGCTGAAATTCCATTCTGACACTTCAATAGGAGCTATTGGTATCACTCTTGTAGTACTTATTTTATTCCTGAAAGATTCTTAATGTATAGGTACTTAGTAACCCATTTTTGAGTCTGACTGGACTTTGTAGTCCTATAGTGAGCACATCGTGCTGTGCCCTGCTCACGATTGTCCCAGCCATTGCACTCCAAGTTAAGATGACTGAATAAACCATTGATGAGTAGGAGGACCCAGTAGCGCAGGCTCAAATCCGCAAAATTACAAATATTTGTTTTTTTGTAAATATTCTACAATACCAGCCACTTCATACCAAAATGTTGTACTACTTTTATGCGACCTATGCTGATTCGGAATCAGATATCCTCTAACTGATATCTCTCTAGCATTGCAGTTAAAATCCTCTGAGACTAGTTAGTTACATTTCCAGAAATGTCCTCCAATGAAAAAGGCGCTTCACACTTTAGGTAGTTGTATTTGTATCTCAAATCTTCTATTCTGTTATGGTTAATAGATACAACACGATAGAAAGTAGGACAATCTGCCCTTTGGCCAAGGATTAGTGCGGCAATTATTCCAGTCGAGAACAAAAATATCCACTCATCCCTAGTGCAAATAAGTGCAAACAGTGAAAATCCCATGATTTGCAAGGCAGTAATGCCCAACTAATTTTTTGGATTTTGTACTACTCGATTGTGAATCACAGTATCTGGCCCAAAACACGGATGATGGAGGCTGATGGAGGCAGTAAACCGCAATTATCGAACCTCTGACTGAACACGGTATGATTCATGTTCACACAATATGCGGAAACGATTCATTCACGACCGCATGGACACCTTCTTTTGGAAGTTCACAACCCGCAGAGCAGCTTCGGCAGGAAATTTCGGAGCAAAGAATACACAGTTTACAAGTGAATACAGACAAAAATCAATAAATATAGTATCTATGCGACAAAATTCTGCATCTACAGACGAGCCTCTTCAGCAGACACCTTTGCAATGTAAGCAGCATAGCTTCGCGTTCCAGAATATCGTACAGTACCTGGAAGATTCAGGATTTAGCTGTGGTGTCGGATGTTCTCTTGGAAGAATCCACACTATACCTCCTCAAGTGCGTCTTTCGCTCTTCAATCGCTGCCACGCACTGTTCTGGCAGTGACACCATCGGCTCTTCCGAAAGTGCTGATTCGGGAGGAAGCGCTGATTCAGCGGGTGCTGACTCAGCTGCTGCTGCTGCACTTCCTCTGTAATGGCGCGATACAGAAGGTCATAGGTGTCCGCTCTATGATCAGTAAGCTCCGCTTTTTTCGGTGAGAGCGTATGATCCGTCCTTAAGCCCCCTGATTAACAAGGTTAATCACTTGTTTGAATGTACAGTCGCCCGAAAACGGTAATAACAAAGGATTACCATGCCCTCCGAATTTGGTAAAAAGGCGAGGATAAATGCGTGCATAATTGCAAGGGAACAGTAAATGAGAATTTTTAACGAAACATTTGAATATTTGAATATTTACAGTATCAATATGAAGTCATTTCACACGAACGTGCGCGAGAACGTGCTCTACAGGTGATTCCTACACGGCAAATTCGAACGGTATCGGAATTAGAGATGTTTATGATGGCCTAAATGAAACCTGTCATATTATTTGAAATCAAACACTACTTATGACGGATTTTTTGGGTGGGAATACTTCTACTGCAAACAAATGGGGTGGCCCAGATTACGGTGACAAAGAAAAAGGCATATACAGGGTGCGTCAGAATTATTGACGCACTGCACATCCTACTGTAAAAGAGTCAAGTTCCGGAAAAACCCTACATATGCATCTCCAAAATGAAGGACATGTCTTAGCGAATACAAAAAATCCACTCTTGTTCGGAGCGCGTTCTTCTCTTGTAAAAGCAGCCACAAAGATGCGATGGGAAAATATCGTCGATGCGCCGCAACTGAAGTTCGTCCATTCTTGTTCCATGTTACGAAGAGGTTTAATTTTAGGAATACGATACTCCTATGGGAACTAGGGCAAGTATTGCTCTCCAAGTATCACATGAGAACAGGTCCTTCTCAGAGATTTCGGGACGGCGAACGCAGGCCGAACGCAGGCCGAACACGTTTCAACAGCAGTTACACCGCGAGGTGAAAGCTTATTTGTTGCCCCACAAGCTGCTTCCGCCCCTGGAAGGCTGTGTTTCGGGGGCGATGAACTGGTTTGCACGTTTCAAACCTAGGATCGCAGCTCAATCTGGGCACAGGGCTGTGTTCGTACTGCAGACTTGGGTAAGTGGATGCTTACCCAAGCTCATCCAAAAATATAATTATTGCACTGGGCCACGGGTTTACCCGGGCCTCAGCCAGCCTGACGAGTCTCGCTGGGCTCCCCTTGTCTCCGCCGGAACGGAGACACGACTAAACTTTGATGCTCAACCAGCGGCTTATATACACCTCCCAGGGGGCGTGTCGCCACGTGGCAAGGAGCAGGTAGAACGCAGGTTGAACTGCACCACAGTTCATCGGGCAAAAAACGCAGCCAAAACACGGGGTTTGCTGCTCTTAGCAGACGGAATGCAGCAGTTCTTCCTCTTGCTGCAATGTCTGCCTTCCATTTCTTGGGGGTGTGGCTTGCCAGGTTGTGCTGCGTTTACCTTATACAGTTATCTGAGTTGTTCGCAAATCTTGTCGCGTTCTCGCCAAGGAAATGCATCTATGTTTTACTATAGAAAATTTTTTCTTTTCCTTATTTCTCATCCAAACAATCTTCTGAGAGCGAATTTCCCTGCTTAACTTAGTTCTCATCAGAATGTGAATCCATTAGTACTTTGGCAAGGTTTGGCTGTTGTGCAAAAGACAAAAGTGGTACAAGCATAGTTTCAAAAATCTACTTGAGGGACTTCAATTTGGCAGAGAATAGGCTTCCTTGTGAACCGAATTCCAGTCTGCTGATGACCCCATACGGGTATATTAGAGAGCAGGACCTGCACTACCATCCACAGAAACGCCAAGCTACCAAAGGGTAATCTGTTCAAGATCCGCAACAAAGTCGACCTGAGTTAGATGCGGCGCAGAGGCTATGCGCTCCCTCGTCGTCTCTGTGACTACCTCAACTAGGAAGGAGCCTGCTGCGGACAAGAGTGTATTTATTCTGATGGCCAAGACATGGGCTTCATTATACATATACCTACTTTGGATGTTTTCGCATCTTTGATTTTTTACGACTCATTTTAGGTGCGTCAATAATTCTGACGCACCCTGTATATGAAGAACTTCACTGTCAGTTGGAACATTTTCATGACAGCTACATGGCAGTCGCTGCCAAAAAGATATCATCATGGCAGTTCATGGCAGTCGCTGCCAAAAAGATATGATCAGCACCATTTCGACAAGAGGATTTTTTGCTATAACTCATTTCTAAATTGAGCTTCATAGGTGAAATTTGGATATGTATTCGAGCTCTATGGTTGCTTCCCAACAACAGCTTATCTGGACAAGAACTCAATTTTAGTGCGGCCTAAACATCAATTTTCTCTGCTTCCTTTGATTTCATCCATTATCTTCACTACCACTTTCCCAGAAAAATGAGAAGTTAGTACAGATTAGATGCATAACTGGCTATTTTTTCCACCAGATGTCATTGCCGCACTTTCCTTTGCTGCTCAAATGCGTGGACCAAAAGAAATGATCGAATTTAACAAGAAGTCTATTTTATTGTATCTAAGGAGTATTGGCTGCATTACAATTCCTATTTCAACGTCAGAATACTTGTCAGTAGTGGATATCATAGGAATATCCTCCGTCGGAACCGTTGTTTTTGTTCGAGATTATTGGAAATTCCTTCTTCTCACTTTTTTTGGACTTTCTAGCAATCCCAATTTTTATTTGTAGAGAGAAGAACTACTACAGAACACGACTATTACAGCAAGTTACTCACTCAAGATACGGTCTAGAATACAGCTCATATGTAGCTCCTCTACGAATCGAAATGAGGCGATACGTAGAGGAACCATCATGTTGATGAAGGTGGTAAATTTGGACTTGGAACGCAATACTTCTGTTTGAAAGCAGTTTGCGTCAATGTTATGCAGCGCAAAGAAAGAGTACCTCGACCCTTATCATGCCTAAAATTTCGGCCAAATAGCTCAATCCCGAGTAAAGTTATGATGAAAAGATCCACCTTCAATATGCCACTGATCATATCTTTTTGGCCGCGACTGTGTGTATGTTATCTCGTGTTGAACGAAGAGCAACACTTCATCCTTAAATATCTCTGAATATCCTCCTTCAGCTTTCAGGCGGACCTTGAGACGATAAGTGAAGTCGCAGACAATGGCGCAAGAGTGGCTGAGGTGCAACTCTTTCCCTAATTTTTTAGGTGCTTCCACAACAATTCCAAATTTCAATGGTTTGTACAGTAAGCCTATGTGTCGGGTACTGTCAGACCCTACTAAACCAAATGATTGTGAGCTGGGCAATAGGGTGGACCTTGAACAAAGCCAACAGGTGCTAAAACGTATTCTTTACCCAGTCCTAGACCTAAAGTGGCCTGAGGATAGGGGCGCTATCTTGGTAAAAAAATTCACAAAAGGCTTCCGCAACTCAGTTAACTACAGGGCAGAAGGCAATCTTCTTTTCTTACCACAATTTTGGGCCGCTTCTGCTGACCTCAGTATTTAAAATTATCCATTTTCCCCACGGAAAATTGCAAGTGTTCTGCTCTTAGAGGTAAAAAAACCTAATCTGCGCTGTTTATGAAAATCCGGGCGGGAACAGAGATCTAAGAAAAGAGAAATCGTGCTGACATTTGAACTGGCTGTCGGATCGGTGCGATCGTTTCCTGGAGTGGTATCGCTGCCATCGTTTCCTGGTCGGGATAGCCGTTCTGGTGAAGGAATTGAAGCACGTCTGCGTATGACGTGGTCATCCTGGAAAAGATATTGCCCTAAGAATCAATGATCAATCCATACTTATTTCTGGTACCGGTAGTTAAACTCGACAGTATAGCAGGCTGCTATCCTAGCGGTGTTGTGCAGGCACTGCAGGGCCCAGCCGCTTTTGCAGTCCTCGATATTGCAGTAAAGATACGCCAGTGATCCGCACGACGGCGACCTTGTCTCGCAG
>KN730798.1:0-13421 GCA_000816745.1 Ancylostoma duodenale | reverse complement strand
GTTATTCAATTGTAAGCTCTGCGATAATTACCCTCCCTTCTGGGGCCACAGAGGACGTCATCATGTGGTCAAATATGGGCAATTGGACAACGACAATACTATACATGCCATTCCATTCAGGGGTTTGGAGGACAAATGGATTAGTTCGCAGGCGTAAGCAGGCAATGGGTTTTAGGCTTTCCATTCCAACGAGAACTTTTTCCAGGAAAGTTACGGATTTCTATTTCCGCAAGAATTTGCCAATAAAAAATTCTCTTTGGGGCAGTTCATCTTTCTGGCATTCCACTCTTCCGGGCAGGTTGTCATTGGCCTTTCCCGTGGTTCCTCAATGATTTGTGACCTACATATTTCTTATGTGTGGCGATATCCGTAAAACATCCAGTTTTACATGGATGTCCCTATGAGGATCACGATTTCAACTGGATTTTGCGAAATTTTTATTTTAAATTTGGAAATTTTGGATTTAGTACTAGGAGAAACCAGGAAACTTTTTCAAGATTTGCGAAGATGCAAAATTCTGCAATATAGTGTGTTTCACCGGGAAACATAGCTGTGAAGATAATAAAGAAAGAGAGAACGCGATAAATAGTGCCGTATTCGGAGAGGTAGGCGAGAAATGCAGATCATAGGCACAAATGCTCAACTATCGTCGTTCTTGGAACGGACTATAGCTTAGATCTTCACACTTTGCACTGCGATTTCGCTGGTTTTCACCTTATGATCCTCATCAGCCGATTAATAGAACCATTCAAAGACTGTCCCTCTGTAACAAGGGCTGTCAATCTGTAACAGCTGACTAATTACTCGCTGTTTACCTGACCCCGAAGGAGGCTGAGCTTCATTTGTTTTACTGCGTTTGCCACACGTGGTTATGATTGTGCAGGTGACACGTCCAGAAGGAGGAAGCGGCAGGTGTTGGGGCTGGGGGAGCTGCCGACTGTGATGATGAGAAAACATATGGGCGAGGATGATGGATGAAGACTCACGTGGAATCCGCGCAATCACTGCCGTTTGGCGGTGTCGGCTTTATTAACAACATTAAGCGCATTATTAAACTCTCATGGATTATTCTTCAGTTTTTCGGTCGCATCTGGCACTGTCTCCTTCTTCAGGTGAGGTGGGGTGATGAAACCTCTATTTTGGTTTCAAAAAAGGTTTGAGTGCTGGTCCATGACAATAAGGTTGCGGCAATGTCCCAAACACCTTGCTTGTGTGGTAATGGGATTCATGATTGTTCCCAGGAAAGTTCTCGTTGGCTGCTTCTCATAAACTGGACGATTTTTTTTGTTAAACAGGAAAACATTTCTTGATTAATTCACCACTACTAATTAATATTAATTCACTTCGGCCAACAGCATCAACTGTTGGTAAAAATATCTGAATCGATCACTCTTTACCAGAGCAACTTGGCAATTCTGGATGAATGGGAAGCATGGAGTCTTTCCGGAAGCATTCATCAATCTCGCTACATATGATAGTTTTTTTTGAGCAATAAATCACTCAGACAAAGTATGCTTATTTCTGATTTAACGACTCATGAGTTCTAGAGGAGAATAGCGGTTGCGGATCTTCCTAGGAGCTGTCTGGAATCCTGTATAGAATTAGGGGGTGAGGCTTACAAGACAAACGTCTTTTTAAAGTCAATCCGAAATTTTCTCTAAATCAACTCCTCTAAAACTACCAAAATTAAAAATTACAGTTTTAATTTAAAAACTTAGATATTTAGTGAAGCAAAACAGTGTTAAGAGGCGTTTTTAAGCTCCAGTTTTAAGTTTTCTTCGAGCTTGCTATGTGCTATTACTGTACGTAAAACCGGGTAACGAATTAGGGTGAAGATTCGAAAAAGACAAATATTCGATTTCGAATGAGCCAAAATTCGGAAAAAAGTGGCCTACGGCTTTTATTGTGTTTTCTACGGGACCGTAGGGCCCCTTCTCGGGTATTTCTTAGCGGCATTTTTGAAATCAGAAATTCGCCTGTAATTCTATCCTGATGAGTTAGTCGGCCTGAACTAAGTGATATCTGCTCCTGCTTTGATAAAGCGACGCGATTCTCACCCTCTGCTACTTACCCCCATGCTTTATTGAGACTATTATTCGAGTGATGGATGAGAATGTAATGCCAGCATTCAAGACTCTCTGGTTGACTGGTGATTAATGCGTTGTCGACTGAACTGGTCGGCAGAGTCTTTTAACTTTGCGCCCCTCAAACACATCGGCTACAGTACCACAGAGCAAACGAAAGTTGGATGTGCTCATCGGGAAAATGGCGAGTCCGGAAAAAAAGCCAGATGAAACGGTGCTTTGGCTCTTCAGTAGTGTGCACCGTCCGTGCCTCCTTGAAACTCAGCTCGAGAAGACGTTCTGTTCCCTCCTTGGAAAGTGGTTCCGTATGTGATTGGGATAGGTGCAAGAGGGTAGGGGTACATGGACATGGAACCAATCCATAAAATGAGCCCGCTTTTTTCTGTCAGTACACCCATACGAGCACCCACTAACGACGGGAATGGCTATGACGCCATCGATCCTCGTACTAAACACAACGCGCCTAATTTGCCCAGCAGCTTTTCGATGCACTTCTTCCTCACACTGGTCCCGAAATTGAACCAGATGTCCACGGGTGGTCTCATTAAGAACTACTGGGGAGAGCTGGGCAACGATACGCAACAACGTGAAGGACTAACTCCACGAAGCCTAGAACCATCCACTAGAATTTCACATAGTCAATTTTATTTATTCATTTTAGAAACTTGAAGGCATTTTAGTTGATTTGCTTATTTTTTATGCCCTGAAAAATGGGGACTCGGATTTCATGAGCTCTGAATCACGCCGTAAATCGGGAATGACTAAGTGCTCTTATTTCAGCTAAAGCTTTTAGCGGGAGAATATAAACTATTCAAACTGAGAAATAACTTTTTGAACTGTAAAATGTAAACTACTTGATGTAAACTGTTGTTAATAGTTTTGATCATATGTTATAGTATAAGCAGTTGTTAATAAGTATACGGAATAGAAAGCGTCCAAGCGATTTCATGAAAGCCCAAAGCTTATACAAGATGTTTTTTTTTCTCTGGAAGAGGATTTTAAGGTGGGATAGTCGGTCCTTGAAAGGAGTGAGTGACTGTTGACTAGGGAGGGAGGGGAAAATAAGCGACGTCCTCGCCAACGTGGGTCATGAATGACAAGAGATCGGGGAATAAAGCCATTGAAATTTGGTATGGACCTGACATCATTGATTTCCCTGGATTTTAACTTGTCGCGATCCCTCTAGAGAAAAAAAAATGACCCAATGCTATCTGGATTTGAGCTAAGAATCCATATCCGCTTCTGGCCTTCCCCATCAAAAGTACTAAATAGCTCTGACCGTTAATCACTCTCAAGCGTGCCTCATTAGATCCATGAACCTTGTTTACTTCTCGTCTCGTCTCGTGTTAGTGTCTTATCGGCAGGTCTTTGATGACAAACAAATTAATAAATGAACAAACAAATATTGCATACGATTGTCGTATTTTCCGTTGCATTGTGGTCCTTAGAAATCAAAAACGGGTATTATTACATTGAATTGGAATGTCACACCAGGTTTCATGAAAAGAGGACACGGAACATACTTCAAAAACAAATACTTGGAGATAGGAAAAATTTATTTAGTGAAATTTTATTGATCTCCGCCTTCTGATAGTGAGCAGAGATTTCGATGCAACTTGTCCCAGGAATGGCGCTGAGTTGGTTTAGATTGATACAATGCAGCTATAAGTTCAATTTACATGTGTAGGTTTTGCAACTCGTTGTCTGTTTTTCGACTGATGGCGGGCTTTCTGGAATGGGAACTCTTTTTCTACGTGTTTTTTCGCCGCTTTAATTTCCTCCACGTCGGACTGGTGCATCGCATGGAACTCCGTGTTTAATTCATTTGTGGAAGTTGCTTGCCGAATTTTTTTTGCGCAAAGAAATCGTTCAGCTTGACTTAACTAAGTATGGACTGACTTAACTAGGTGAGCATTTATTCAACTGTCAACAAGTGGTTCTATTCCGGTTTTCCAAGAATAGGCTCAAAATAACCATAGTATTGAATGAACCGTGAAATGAACTTTGATGCAGGGTATTCAGTTCTTATACCCCTTGTTTTATTGGATTCCCTCTCTTCGGGGTTTTCTTCCAGAATTCGCTTGTTTCGGGATCCAAATCACATTCGATCGATGCGCGGTCGAACTCGCAGCGTCGATCGGGTCCGATAGCATAAATCGTCGTAGCGACGGCGGCGGACCTCCGCCAGATGCTTCTAATCGGCAAGCACAGCGTTAGCAGCAGTAAAGCTAGCGAACATCCATTACGACCAGCTTATGGTAATGTGACCCCTGAGAGACCGTACAGGGGGGATTAGCACGACGACTACGTCGCCAGCGGCGTCCACATCACACAGTTCGGCCCGCCATGCACATCGGACCCCGGTGCTGAGGAGACGCATGGCGCGCCACTGCCTTAGATACACAGACGCTAGGTGCAGCTGCTCTTTGGCAGTAATTACACGACGTCAAGTGCCTCAATGCTGCAGGAGGCGGCTAGTAGGGTGTGTGGATGTTAGGGGTGGGAGATGGTTGCCTAAAGGATCTTCAGAATCAGGATCAAAGAAATTCAAACTCTCCTTCAAATTAATGGGACTATGGTCCAAGTTTGGCACCCCTCAAACATGGAAACTCTTATGGGTGACTTTCACTTTCGCTCATTACGGCCCATTACATCAAATCATCCTTCTATTTGCGTAAATATTGTTGAAATGAAGCACTACACCTTTAAGTCAAGGGCTCGATTAGTTTTCTTCTAAGGATTTTTCAAAATTTCTGTCCCACCTGTCAAACTTTTTTCTGTACATATTACTTGCCCATATTTAACAGTATTAGTCAGTTTTGATGTATAGCGCTTTCTTGTAACGCCCAAATAAATAAGTAAATAAATAAATAAATGGATAAATAAATAAATAAATAAATAAGTAAATAAATTCTCGCTCTATCATTGCAGTGGAATAGATACTCCTTTAATGGAAGCACTCCATTCATCCATCTGAAATAAAAGGACTGAACCTGTGACGGTGTTTCCCAGCATCTGCGTCCATTTTTGGGCCTGGATGAATCACTGAGACTACCCAGGGCAAACGTGTCGACGCCCGTGCTGACGATGGGTAAATTTTTTGTGGTGTTAACACGTTTACCTGGGTAATCTCAATGGTGCATGCGGCCATTGGTTACCTTTCCTTTCAATAGAATGGACAGGGATATGAGTGGTCGCCAGTGTTAACGAGAATACCATTTTTCGAGCAATTACTACTACTAAAGCTACTACTATAGGAGTAGCCCTCCAGTGCTGGTGTCTTGTCGTCGGGTTTCTTATCCACCATGAATTAGCTCATTAGAAATTGTGGCACTATACCATCTATTATGTTCCGAAACCTCAAAATTTCCTAAAAATTTTCTATTCGATCTGTGGATTGCGGATATCATACACAATTTATATCCGGGACCATTTTTGTGGTGTAGCGATTGATGCGGTATCAGCACAGTGGGGTGAATGCTGGAAAGTGGAGTAATATTCAGCATTTTTATGCTTTTTAGTATAAAGGTAATCTATCCCTCCTTTCCGCTTGGCTTGTAACTTTTCCTACACCCAACATCTTGAGAGTTACTTCGAATTCATACTCTGAAAGAAAACACGAGTTTGAGAACTCTAAGATAACTCCTGGATCCTCTTGGATTGGGCTATCATTAACTTCTGGTGCAGCTGTGGTGGCGTGAGAAGGCCACAGGCAATCCACTGGAATTCCATATGTTTTAACAAATGCTTGTCATTTCTTCCATAAGAAGTACAGGGAGGTATATATGATTGCAGTTGGCTCCTTTGATCTCTTGTGAAGTTCTCACTTCTTCTGTTCTCCTTGTCTTTGCTGAGTTCTTTCGCTCGTCATGCGTCTTCTGCAGATATTCACAAATCGTTCGGCTATCGTCACAACCGTTAATATTCTTATCGAGCCATAAAACTTACCCCTTCACTGCGGAAAGCTTTACAGCACGAGTTTAACGAGTATTAGATAAGCTCTTCTGTGAAAACCATGCCGACACGGCACTCCTTTGCAGATTTTCTTCAAAAAGCGGTTTTTGATTTCCGAGTGCAGGTGATATCGTTTGTCCAACCCCGTACTTTGCAGGTGAAAGCTGACTGTTCGTCGATTTTGGAGGAATTCGGTATACAATGGCCGGAGCCGCTGGAATGTTCGCGCTTCCCGCAGGAGCCCGATCTGTGCATGAATCCGGACGAAGACAGACACAGCTACGAAAAGACGTAGGTCGAGACGTGGATGTTCTGATCCATGGAGCTTTCACACCTAATTGTGGCCGGATAAATATAACAATGAGCTGAACTCCGGCACGACTAATAACGGCTAAATTATTATAGCTTTTGAGACTTAGTCTCCCAAAAGGTCTTCTGCAGGCGTCTCTCTACTTATCGAAATCTATTCAGACCCATTGAATTTTGCTGTTTAAAGGCAGCACCAACGGAAATTCCCAGTGCCGAGAGCTTGACATTTTTCTGGTTATTTGGTACGTCGAAATCCGCCAAAAGTAACAATAGCAGTAGTACTTGTAAGGAAGTATTTTTTGAGTACAGCGTTTATCAAGGTTTTTGAAATATTTGCAACAAAATTTTCCGTGGCACCGTTAATCAAGGTTAACTTACTAAACAAAAAGGAAAACAAAACGTCTATAAGCTTCGTTTCGTTTTTTCCACTAGAAGGAGACATTAGAAAAAAATAAGCAATTCAAATTTGTTCCACTTGATATTTTCCAGCAGAGTGAGTTCGGGAAGCCAAATTTGGTTGACTTGGGGTGCCGGAATGCGTTATTGAAGGCTTTCCCGGAAATAAATGGCTTTGTACAGAAAAAGGGGGTTGTCACCGTTATGGACAGACACAGTGAAAACCTTCAGCTCATCGTTTTGGAGTCCAAGCGGGTGAAGAAATAATTACAAAAATCAAGAACTGGTATTTCTGACCTCTTTGGCTGCTTTTTCATGCAGGGCCACTTTTGGGATTTTACCTATAACCTCCAATTTTACCCCGATTCCTTTAATGCTTGAGTGACTTTAAGCTAGAGAACGTAGGAGTTGCTGCTAAATAATGAAATGTCACTATAGAAATGCCGTCCCTTCCATGTAGTAATGCGAAGAGGTGGGGCACAATTCAGACACTTGGATCTGGCCTTATTTCAATGTCCTTTCATTTATTGTCTTAAAAAGCTGTACTACAATGCAAGTATAACGCATCAGTTTACCCGTCTTTACCATAGAAGCAAGCGCTAACTTCAAATCAGTGGGAGAGATTGAAGTTGCCCTAAGATGTCAAGCCTCCAATCAGCAGGTTCATCCCCTCCATGCTTCATTGCACAGTTCAGGTCTCTCCACCGTCATCGCCTACGTCCTTCACTGTCGTGTCCTCACGATCTTCTGGATATTGATCCGCTTGACAACGAAGGAGTGTGCGCTTACAAATGTGGAGCTGATGTGATGTTCAGCAGCGAGGAGAAGGTGAGCGATATTGAGGGCCTATGATCTGTGGCACACTTTGCAGCGACAGTGTCGTCATAGTAGAGCATAGTAGTTATAGTAATAGCTTTAAAAAACATGTCTTCAACATTTTAGGCAGCAGCTCGGACGTGGATGATCATGTGGGGCGGCTTCGACTTCAGTATGAGCCTGTTCACTTTCCTCACCTTTCTCATCGAGCGGAATCGCTTCAGATTTCCGGAACGGTACGTGGTCTCCCTTGCTGGTGCGTAGCTGACGAATCGTTCACAAGTTTTTGAGTGATTTTGGACGTTATCACCGAATGAGCAATCAAGTCGGGTCGTCGTGCCTATCGCTTTTACGGCCGCTAGAATAACAATCGGCGAGATGAAAGGCAGAGTTGTCGCTCCGCGAATTTCGCTTGGTGATGACGTTAGCAGAGCTGTGGATGGCCGAAACGGGAAGGGGAAGGGGACAGCAAAAGTCTGTGGAATACCTTAGATTAAAAAAGGTCCTTTACAGGTGTGTGTTCTACATCTCGCTTTGCTTCATGTTCTACTCGATCCCATACCTGTTCCCACTGATCATGCAGTACTCAGCCCGTGCTTGCGACAAGCTGATCAATGGACAGTCTTATTTGGTGTTTTCTGGTGAGGAACTGATTTTTACAGAAGGACCTTGCAGCCAGTACTGTTCTTAGGAGCGGCGTTGATAATATCTAACAGACTGCGGCGGTTATGACTTGCTTGCCGCATCGCGCACTCTGATTGTCTGCGCATCCACACATTCCATAGAATCTAATTCTCAATCAACACTGTAATGTGGCGTGTGCAAGCGGATTTGGGATTTCGGAGGCTTTTCTAGCTGAAACTTTTGAAATTTCATTTCGTCAGGTGTCGCTGTTAAATATGTCCCAATGGTTCAAGTACTCGAAGGCACCAACAATACATCCTATTCCTAATTTTACTCTTGTTCTTGAATATAGCAAAATTAATTTACTTCAAAAAAAGGTCAGTGCTTGAAATCCCTCTAAATAGTGTCGACTTTTTCAGGATTCGAGAACACTAATTGCTTATTCTCCTTTGTGTTCTCTTACTACTTCGGGACTGCCAGCACCTTATGGTGGCTGATGTTCGCCTTCACATGGTGAGTTACTTACCTGCATTGAAGCTCGGATTCCAATTCACCCATCATGGTCAGATAAGGCCTTAGAGAAGCATTTTTCCAATTTTCTTCTGCGCGAACATAATCTATATCCACTGGAGTTTTCTTTTTCGAATTTTATGAGATTGAAGTGGCTTCAGTTGGGAACAGTTAGTTGGATCAAGCTCTTTTCAATTAGACTAGTAAAATAAGTGTTAGGAGCCATGTTGGGTAAACATGAGTTGGCAGAACGGAGGAGACATGGTCTACCAAGCCTTTCGTTGTTGCTGTTACTTGTAGGGGATTCATGAACCGTTTCTGTTACGGCAGTGATCTGTCCGCTGTTCCAAAGTCCACTTTGGATGAGTGGAAAAGTTGAAACTTTCCCATGGAAATTCGTGGATTCCACACTGTATGTTCATTAGCACCTGATCTATAGGTCTTCGTTGGTCTTTCCCGAACCAGTGGCGCTGCTACCGAACGTTTTGGTGCTCATTGCCGATTTGAGGGTCACCAATTAAGCCGTGCCTTTCCCGTATAGACAAGCCTATACCTATTGCAAAGTATATATAGACAAGCCTGTACTATTACAAAGGTTAGCCAGTGGATAGAGGAAAAACAGTCTCAGCCGATTCTGAGTTAACGGCAGCAGAAGACACTGTTACATCGCATATTTGACTCAGACATGGTCTTGAAAAAGTATGATTAGTTTCTGAACTCCCAGCCGCCATAATCTTCTTGTCCACCGGCGTAGTAACGAGAGGTGTTGTAGTAGTCACCTGCCTTGATCCAATTTCTTGAAGAAAGACCATAGAACATCCTAATCTAGCCGGAGCGGAGTAGGGAGTGTCTTTCTTTGCCATCAGGGAAATCGTTTTCGGCTAATGCGGTTTGGCTGTGTGCTCGTGGAATTCGGCTTCGTGTAACGAGATTAACTAGGGCAAGGGCTGCCGCTGGTCGCCAGCACTTGCACAGCTCGGGAAGATGAGATGCTAAATTTGCGGGCTTTGTTCACCAAACGAGAATTGCTAAAACAGAACAAAGGGGAATGAACAGTACAACCTCTGAGTTGGTGGCTTCTCTTGACACAGCCAAATACAATATTACAGTGGGTTTGGGATGGATTCGCAGGGATAAGACGAATTGTTTTATTTATCCTTTTATCCAATACACCAAAAAAGTGCGTGCACCACAACAATTGTTGCGTACTCGTAAGTAGGCATGCAGTAAGTGTACGGTACATATAACTTTGTGGATAAAAATCAATCCTAACTGGATAACATCAAAAGATGGGCATGGTTATTCCACCTAATGGCACTAAAAACAGGGGAAATTTATTATAGGGACAACACATCTTATTGTAATTAGAAGTAGAGGTGTGCATATTCAGTACTATCTTGTGCAAAGTGTGTGATTCCCGCAAGAATGTGCGAGTTATGTGTGAAAAGTGGACAATTTATGCAGAAAAAACCTCTCGTACTTTGAGAAAGCCTCCGAGATAGCCTTTGTTGACCGGTCGTGCCTGTATTGGTGGACCGAAATATCGCATCGCATTGTCACCTTTTTCAGGTACCTGTCGGCGTCCCGCAAATGGGTCCCAGAGGGCATTGATGCGTGTTCCAGTTACCTACATTTGGTCGCTTGGGGAACTGCTGCGCTGATGACGATCGTGGTCCTCGTTACGCAGAAGGTTTGTTCTGGATTCAACCGGGCGTTGAAGTGTGCCTGTGTTCATGAGCGTTCCTAGGAAAGTTGTTAGACGCCAGTTCTTCTATAGTGAACTGGTTTTTCAAGGAAAAAATGAGTACGCATCAGTAGAGCTACTTGTCGCAGTCATCCTCTCATCTGTCTCATCATGACAAGTAGTTGTAAGGATAGCAAAACAAAATCACATTCCTGCTTGGGAAACTTGTCCATTCCGGGAAGTTTAGAACATTTCCAGGAATCTTCATGAGTATATGCATCGGTTCCTCCCTCTTAGGAGAAGAATTTACTGGATAAATGCCGATTATTCCGAGTACTGAGCTGTTCTTGAGCTTCATGGTAGAAAGACACTAAATGAGTATTGATAACCAAAGCTGTTAGATCAGATTCCTATTTTTTTTCGTCCCGCGACTGATACATATGTCATCATCAGAGATGTTAATAAAATAACTAATGTTAAGGGAAGGTGTTATACTAAATAGAATATAACTTCGTAGCAAAACATGGCCAATTCGCCCATTTCGTTCCCTTTTCCATGTACGCTTGAAATGGCTCAAAAATTAGGTCCTCCTAGGGACTCGTCGGTATGGCGAGGAAGACCTTTCTTTGTTTAACTTCAATATGGTTTACTTACTTCTGGTTTCTTCCATTTAATTTGAATATTAGTGTACATATTTTGTGCTAGTATATTAACAGTATATAACAATACAATAGTGGATGAGTGAAAGAAATGAGAAGTGCCTTTAAATGAATTAGAAAGTTGAAGTGTTCTAATACTGCCTTTGTAGGTGGACGCCTCCGAACTGTCTGGGATCTGCTCGGTGGGAAATACCGATCCGCACGCCCTGCTGGCTTTCACGTTGATCCCACGCTCGCTGCTCGTCTTCCTTGGTACCTGCTTCGTCATTGCAGGATTTGCGAGCATGTGCCGTGAACGCGACAGCTTCAGAAGACGAGTGAGTACCCGACCCGTACGTCCTCTCCAATGTTCAGAAATCAAAGGGTCCGCTTATTCCAGGGCACGGACACCTCCAAACTTGACAAGCTGATGTTCAAAATGGGTCTCTTCTGTCTGTTGTACATATTCCCGGCCGTCACGCAGATCTTGTGCGATGTGTACGCTTTCAACACGGTGAAGAGATGGTATCCGACGACCATCGCATGCAAGAGAAGTGGTGGAGTCGAGGGAGGGCACTGTCATAGGCCACATTTGCCGCAGGTATTTCAGTTTACTTATCTATTTATAAAATGCACTCGTGATACTCCATATCCTGTGAAATTACGAAAACAACAGCCAGGACTATGAACACAACTCAGGAAACGGTATAATTTCATAGTTCTCCAATCAGGTTAAGAAAGGAACCGTTGTGGTAGAAAGCAGTAAATTCACGTAAATCCACTCAGAATATCTATTTAGGAAATGCAGAAGAAGAATTTTAAAAGAATTCACTTTCGTTCAGTGTCTTCAACTAATTTTTTGGTGTCGAATTCAATAATGCATTCTGTTATATGCATTTGTACATCTTCTGTAGAACCATGAGTTTAGGAACGATCTGCTGGGAGATTTTTAGGAAGACTTAGTGCTATTTGTGAGGTTATTCGGATACATAGCTAGGGGAGCCATAGATTCTTTACTCAAATCGGCTTGAGAGATTATGCATGTAGGCAGCTACTAGGTTATCGCAAAGGTTTCTCACCGTAAAGTTTTACTAAACCTGTCGTAGTATTTTAGTAATTGTATTGAAGAAAAAATAATGAATTTGAGAAAAATCTAAAAGCGTTAAAATTTTCCCGAGAGCCTGGTATGTTCGAAACGTAGAGTTCCATCCAATAGGACTCCCATTAATGAAAACGCACTGAAAAAAAAGAACTCACCAACACGTATCAACACATCCTTGCACGAAAGATTGCATAACTGTAAATTTACCTCCTTGAAGAATTTTTAAATGGCTCATCACCTTTCTATAGACTTCCACAGGCTTTGTCCCAAAATTTTTTGAACCTTCTAAAACATGCCATGGACATTATTATAAACTACGCCTTTGTTCAACTTTGAGCTGTTGCTACACTTCTCATGGAGTGCCGCATCCTGCATCGCAGTGGGTCAGGCTGGCGGCAACGATTTTGATGCGTATCGACTGATTTTTTGTGCTCCCTTTAGCAGCGACAGCAGCGATCTCCTCCGAAATGCTGAATATCAAGTCGCTGTTGCTGCTAAGCGCAACGGAGGGTGCTATAGTCCACGCATAGTATAACGAGTGCCTACAGGGACCCGCTGAAAAAAAAACTGGAAGTAGTAGAATACTCAAAAGACTGAAAGAAAATTGTTTTCAGGCGGAAATCTATCATCTGAACCTGATGATGTCGCTGGCAGTGGGAGCGTCGTGCGCGATGTGGGTGCTGTCGCCAAAGACGCTGCTGTCGTGGCATCGCGTGCTCTGCTGCGGAATGTGCCGTTCCGCTCCCCAGAAGGCCTCCGCCAGCGTCGCAGCCACCCGTCCGCTTCTGGAGCCGCCCACAGCTCCGCCACCTCACCCACCGTCGCACTACGTGCCGATGTCGACGCACAGCCAAAACGCCTGGCGACCTTCGAAAGTCGTCTGATGTGTGGCAATGACTGCATTGTGATCATTCGGTTTTCCATGACTCTGACGCTTTACTTCTGCCCTCATGACGTTATTTTGACACGTTTCTCCCTCGACCTCCTCTTTTCTCACGGGTACATCGCCATATATTGTATATAGAGCCTCGCTGTCATCGTACGTTTTTGTGTAGACATGCTTGCATAAATATTTTGAATACTCCATGCCATGTTCACTATTCAGCAAATTTAGGTTTATTACATCTATTTTCCGAGGCAAAAAGTAGAGTCGAGGGCAGTGCAGTGATTGTTCTCAGGAATGGATTAGGAAATTAACTAGTAAGCAGTATTTGAAGGACCGATGTAGGACCTGAGCTGGCCTAACAACGTGGGGTGACAGTGGTTACCTCTTTCCATCCTCGTTAGTGCCGCCGCTCCTGAAA
>KN730795.1:3414-13523 GCA_000816745.1 Ancylostoma duodenale | reverse complement strand
TTTCCGTTTTCCGCCCATTTTTGGCCTTCCGTTTTCCGTTTTACGGGATTTGAAATTTTACTTCCGCACATGCCTGATCCCCATCCTAAGAAAATGATGACTAACAGTAATTAATGTTTATATTAGTGGCATTAATAAACAGATTGAAGAACAAACGAAAATTGGAATTTTTGTGGCACACAGCCATGGCGCCTAACATTTTACCTCCTACTGAGAGCTCGTAATGCAGGGTTATCGCCATCCATAACGTCGTAAGGATCTCAAAAACATTCGAAAAGAATTGAAAACTGACAATTCATCCTGGAGCTCCTACAGGGAGGTTGAACGGCTAATAACCTCGAAGTGTTAAATGTCGAAAACACAAGAAGCTGTCTCACATTTATTGCAACAAAACGCTTCAGACACTGCTACAGAGAAATGCAGAAATACGTTGAAATTCGCTAATGACTCATTAAAATACTTGAAGATTATGCAGAAGAAACCGGACTTAAAGTGGTTCACATCTATTGTGATCTAATCAGCGCTACTGCTCAACACTGCTTCTCTGAGAAGATCGATCCACTTGCCCCGAAATAAACAATACCTTCAGATTAAACGGAATTAAGAACGAGAGCCTAAGGCAGTTAATGAAGAAAAGAAAACAAAGTGATATTAATTGAGCTAATCGCATTGCGCACAAGGGAACACGATCAGAAAAAGCACATGGATAAAATTCCCTACAAACAACAAAAATAGAGCTAAGCTGCCAACGAAACCAAATCATGTTGAAACTGTAAAGCACAAATGAGAACACCAAAATCGAAACGGAAGTAAGAAACCGCAAAGGATAAAGCTAAGTGGTGCGAAACAGAAAAGAAGTGGGGGGGACCCCTCTAGATAGACTAAATGTGAACTGAAGCGACGTGAAATTCACGGCATAAGTAGAGAAGAGTGCCCACTTCTATGAGTACAGATAGATCTACGCAAGCACACTCTCACTTCTACGGCCTATTGGTATTACATCGTCCCTCTGCAGAGTGAGAAGTGGATGTTGGAGAAAATTTAGCGCCACTTCTTCTGACGTCGGTTCGCCGCACGACGGGAGCGATCTTCATCCCGTGGCTCAAGCGGAAGATATGAGACTTGCGCATGTCCCGGGCGTGCTTAAATATTCAAAGTATATTACAATAGGGATGTGACTCAAAACAAGAGTGAAACTTTTGTTAATTCAACAGACAAAAACTGACACCGAACTTCTGAAAACCGTGACATAATGATGCAACAAAGCTTAACAGAATTTACGAAGTATCATATTTTTTCAACAACAAATAATGCTAGTTTTCTATTCTGCATTCCTCGCAAACCTCCAAAACAGTTAAATTTCATCTTTGGAAATGATCGACCAAGATCCGTACTAAAATAGCTTATCCGGCCGGATGAACGCGCGTTGACAAATATGTATGTTGTGTGAACTCGATATTCTGAATCTGTATATATAAAAGTCAAAGTTTGTATGTAAGTATGTGTGTGTTTGTGTGTATGTATGTAATGAATAGAAATCGCGAAGTATGAACCGATCCGGACCAAATTTTGCACATGGACCCTTCAAGGGCCGTGGGAGGCTATAGGCTACTTTTCGCCAAAAACTCTTGATTGATTTATCGATTATATCGATTTCATTGATCTTCGCTACTTTTGAGCAGGGGTAGGTGGGGATATGTCTACTGGGGTTTCTGAATACGCTAGACACGAATATGATAACCGTTTTGCACGAAATATTGATTTATCGGTTTTATTGATTTTTCGCTTTTTTAGCCAATGGGGCGATAAAGACATGTCTACTGAGGTTTCTCAATATGCTGAATATGAACATGACAGTTATTTGGCAGGAGTACATCGATTCAATGTCATCGAAATCATTTTGCTAACTTTTCGCTTAAAAATCGGTGGAAAAAGTGTCACTGAAGCTTCGCTATTATGCTGATCACCAAAATTATAGGCATTTTAATGAATTTATCGGCAATACCAGTTGGTCTCAGGAGTGTGAGATAGCCGGAGCAGTAAAACACCCGAGCGGAGCCGGATACGGCAGCTAGTACCCTATAAAAAACTTGTCCGCAGGTATGTGAATCCGCTCGTTTCACTACAGGGTATCTTCAAACGGGTGGTGAAGATAAATTATCAGCTTCATAATCAATTCTTGTACAGTCAGCTCAAAAGGTAGCGATGATTGGATATGACTACGGGGACAGCGCAAAGTGGTCTGCACAAGTCGTGGATGCTCTAGTATGACAGCCAGGGATTTTTATCCTCATCCTATCATGCTAAATCGGCCTCGAAAAGGATGTGGGATTATGCGGAACCTTTGCGTGAGCTTCGGTGCGATGGTCACCCCAGATGAATGGAGTTTAGTCTCTCCCAACACACCTCATTTGAACAAGGAATGAACATATGCATGGATAAATTGTATTGGGTTCAGCATTGGATAGAGACCGATGGGAACGGATGTGGAACCGCTTTTTCTTACCACGTATGAATGTAAAATATTGAGTACGAGCCCCACGGTCCGTTGACTGATGTTTTCGATCTCAATGTAATTATCGCTTTTCAGTATTCTTTTGCCCAGTGTTGTACACGCTTACCACAAAGGTAGCTTAAGTAAGTCTCTGACATTCCGAAGGCAACAAATCAGGCATACCCCAATCAGGACGGAAGTCTTCGGTAACATCAGTAAAGTCGCGCAATTTGTCGTTATGTTGGTGGTGAGAAGTTGAATCACCACTAGAAAGTCTTCCAGAAGAGGGCGTTGGTGGCGAAACTAATCGATACTGCACGGTGTGTGAATTTGGACGCACATGCTTGAGGTAGTTGACCTGAATCATGATTGCAGTTTTTCTCGCATTTTATAAACCAACAATAGCGAATTGTGAACCTCGCAAGTAGCCCAATCGGTGATGTCGTAAACAATCCCGTCACAGCAAGTAAAGTAGACCCACAGAAGACCATACAAACGAGTTTCGACCCAGATATCATTCTGGAACACAAACGCTAAGAGTTGGAGGAATGAACAAAACTGGGACGCCAAAAATACGACATGGATTAGCGGAGGGTTCATAGTATACAGACCGACCCTCTTTCCAAATGGGAATAAAATCCAAGAAATCTAGAACAAAACCTTCGCACACTAATAATACAAGCCTGATAGATTACCAAAGCCGTGCGATCAAAAACCTTTAGACTGGGCAAAAAAGTTTTTTTCACAGCAGGTGAAAACTAAACGATAGAACTAACTGCTCTAGCAGGATGGCGAGTTCTGCAGCGTCGACAGTAGCGCGCTTCATTCTGACGGATGTCCAGAGCGATTCGTGCATGTCGACGACCACAATCACAGTACATGGAACTGCGAGCTTCTTCAATTCTTTCACGAATACGATCCCACATCTCTCCGAGTTCATGATGCTGCAATAAAAAGAACAAAATTCTTTATTTCATTTTCATGAGCCCTAAAACTGACAAGGTCGTTCTTGCCCGGGCGAATGCGATTGAAGTTGTACGCTTTTCGTGATTCTGGTGTGGACAGCACTTGGTATGCTTTCGTAACCATTTCGTAGGCTTCTTCAGCCCCCTCTAGCGGATTCTGCCAAATAACTCATACACATCAGGTTAAAAGCTGCAAAGTGAGATGTGAACAAACGTCTAAAAAGTACCTTGTCGGGATTTAACAATGCACTAAGCTTCTTGTAATGACGACGAACATCTTCTTCCGTACAAGAAGCTCGAAGACCGAGAACTCCGTAGGCGTCGTGACACTTTGGAGAACACAGAAACCGCTCCAGCGCCTCTTCACCTTCAGGTTGAACGAAATGAGCAATTTAAGTAGAAAAAAGAACTACAACATGCTCATTACCAGTTGTCGGCAAAATGATATTCTCCTCCAAGCCCCACATCAACGGTTCGGGTTCACGAAAGCGTAACATACGTCGAACATCTATTTGACGCAAGGATGAAGCAAATGAACTGAAATGTAATTCGGAAAGTATGTGAACGGCTCCTGAATTAAACCAGAAAATCGGAAAACCATACAGAACTGCAGCATTTATCATGAGCAACAGTCGTCTTGTGGACGAGTGCAAGGACTCCAAAAGATACGTAATGCTGAAATAAAATCAGTATACCAGGCGACGGATGAGAACATATGGAGAACATCACAGTGAAAATAGACGGAGCAAACAGAGTATATACCATAAACATGAATAAATGGAAAAAAAGTGAAATAAAGAAATATATGGGGAGGTCACGAAAAACAACACAAACCTGAAAGATGTGACATCGTAAATTTGAAGGCACACATCTACAACGAGATTTAGAATCCATCTGAACCCAAGTTCAAACCAGCCGAAGAGCAAAGAGATGATAACAACTGCAAATTGGAAAGAAATTACACTAGTGGGTATATCATACACAATTATTAAGAAGCACCCAAATGAAATGAGCTGCTCACTTTAACCATTTTGCAGCAAACATATTGAAAAATTCCTACACTTAATTATAACTTTGTTCTTGTTAACAAATTACCATTTTGGGCTTGAACCAAGCTGAATAACGCCATTAACAAAAAGACAAGAACAAGAACCACAAGCTTATGTTGTTCTCGACCAACTGTGAAGTTGAAAGAACCAATGAGGAAGTCTATCAATAGAAAGATGAATAATGAAAGCGTATCCACCTGCTTTATCCAACCACCCATGTTCATTGCGCTTGCGTGCAGGACGTCTTCTTTGAGATGCCTGATTTCCACTGTTCGAATTTCCTGATGCCTGCTTTTTCTTATCGACATCGATAGCACGTTTTGGCCGTGCTACCACGTCAATCACAGTTCCCGCACCGTTCCCTTCAAATAAAATAACAATCAATAACATTAAAGCTGGGCATATCAAATGATTTAGCGGAAATACCAGGAAACAGAGAACTGGATCGCGACCTTTCATTGACCATAGCTGCTCGCATAGGTTCTAAACATATCTTGCAGCTGAAAATATGAACTTGTCAAAAATATGCTTACCTCGCTCACGCTTCGACACTAGTACATTCTCTGTACCCGCAGCTCCCTTGGTTGTTTTAGAAGTAAGCTTTTGCAGGACCTGAGTTCAAACAATAACAATTGGAAACATTCGTTGTTTTGCGGACACAACACCAATTCAACTTCAAGAAGAAAACAACCAATAAGCAAGTTATGAGGCACCACCTACTTCATACTTTGTTGGTGCTTCCACAGCGGAGCTTTCGCCGACATAGGGGTGAGAGGTTGTGTCGGTCAAATCGGTCTGGAAATGACATAAAGCAAAAGAGAAACACAAAAGAGAAAAGATATTCCGCGGGTTAGATGGTTAAAATGCAATTAATCTCAATGGGAGCACCTATGTATAGAAATTTCTAGTCCTGAGTTGAGCTATGCAACGTGGAGGACTGCTAGCGTCTACCCTTACCAAAACATTTGAAAGCCATCATTGTCAAATAATAAGAAAGATACAGGGTAGCCCAAAATCACGGCATCAACGAATAATGCACACACAGAACCAAGCCCTCTGAGGAACTAGACATAGCCACAACAGTTATGATCGTCAGAACATAGCAAACAAAAGACAAAATTAGATTCCAAGACATCTATCAGCTGTGCCTCACAACTCGTAATGAATTTACCAGCAAGCACTACAACTCAGCCCATTTTAAACCAAGCAAAGAATTCTCTTAATTGCATTCGATCCTTAAAAGGCCTTGAAAACTTTTACCTGGCAGAGTAACTATTCCAATACACCGAAAACAACAAAATTCGGCAACTTTACGCAGGAGCCAGTGAGATCTTCGTGCATTATCAGCTTTCCGATCAACCGTATCCATGCCCTCTTCCACACCGGTTTGTTCCTAACCCCCTGTGTCTTAGTATGGTTGTGAAATAGTGGACAACATCAGTCACTTAAAACTGGGGCGCGCTAGAACACACCGCTCTGTTATAGAAACTGGTGTTCGCGCAGCAATGAGGGTATGCTCGATCCATTCAAAAATAATTCACTTCGTTCATATTTGGTGAATGTAAGTGAGCAAAGCTAAACAGATATATGAACTACTCGACAAAAAGATGGCAACTTCAAAAAAAAATTAAAGACTCATACGGCCGCTAGCTGTTACCTTCATTTTGGGCAAGCTTGTATAGTACGGTACGGTTTTGAGCTTCAGCTACATAGAAAAAAGGTATGCACAGAACATCACTACTGTGTCCTAGGTACGGCTAATACCTTTTCTTTCTTCGTCACAACCTTTTTCCTCGTGATCTTCTGGAATTCGACGGGCTGCTCACTTCTTGCTTTGCGATCTCCTAGAGAAACTACATCAATTTTGGTACTATGTCAAAGCAACTCATTTGTAACCTCTGGTCCTGCCACCCTTGGATCCTTCAGTGCTTACAGCTTCTCGTGGTTTTACAAAACTAGAACGGTTTTCGTTGTCTGTTGACTGCAGCTTTTTTGCCTGAATCAGATTCGATCCAATCAATCCGTTCCTTCCCATTAATTAATGGTGAAAAGAGAAAGAACCAATGAAAAATTCATGTTTGTTAAGACTTGTTTGTAGAGCCCCGTACCTGTGGAAGTGGACCGCCATCGCTTCCCGTAATCGGATCGCTTCTAGCAGCCACATCACGGTAGCTAAACATGTGATCGCTTTAGTCCGGAGTTTGGAGCAAGCACACACTGGAGATTGGAGATCCTATAAACCAAAACGAACCTTAGGGGTAGCTTGTTTGATGGCGAAACAGCAGCCGGTGCTGGATGTTGTCTAGAGTCCACTTTTTGATCAGCGCATTTCTTCACAGGTTCTTGCAAGAAGCTACGATTTTCGTCGTTCTGCACAACACTGCTGAAGTTTGGCGGTTCTTTTGACAACGAATTGAAACTGTAGCCCTGAGGAGGTACAGTGACAGTCGTGATAGGATAGTGATGGTGATTTTCGACCTGAAAAAGTTGCAGTTGAGTTAATGAAAGAACCTACTAGAGAATTTTTCCTCGAGATTTTACTGAAGATCTCCACTACGAGTTGAAAATTTTTTTTAAAAACACTCCAGTGATGTGATCCTCTGAAGCAGCCAAGTGTTTGAGCTTGCGTACTCACAATAACAACAATCGTCTCTATTTATATCTACCACTAGGGTAGTACTGCTTTATTTAGAAAGACTGATTCTTAACACGTTCGCGACAATGTGCTCAACCGGTTGACACGTATGGTGTGACGCGTGGGACCGCGTGCTCAACCGGGTGAGCATGCCCTCCTCAGAGTTATATTTCTGTGAAGCAGTCATATTTAGCAAACTTCTGTGTAGTGTTATACTAAGAAATATTCAAACTTTCTATACATGTACTGGGCAGAGCTGATCTTCACTCAAACTTATTTTAATATGTGGTTGAAACATACACCAGAGAGAACGATACATATGAAAAAGAAACTACAATCAGAATTCAGTGAATGGACGACAAACATTTGGGAACACTCTTGACGACCACAAAAGGGAAAAGATCGGGTTAAGATTTGCGCAATTTCGGGGTATTATGCGGCGGAGGAAAAATTCCTACCACGTGGGACCACGTGCTCAACCGGTTGAGACACACCATGCCGAAAGCGTAAGATCGCGAACGTGTTAAGCTGGGACAGATTTTCGAGCAAGAAAAGAAATCTACTCGTATCCACAGAATAATACGAAGAATTATCACGCACACCAAAATAGGCTAATGTTCCGCAGCATGAAGAAAGACTTTACTATTTGTCACCCTTTTCAGAGAATAAATGAAAATGAGCTGTGAAAATATGCAAGCTAAGAAAATACGTACCACATTGTGCGTATGTGTGTGATGGTGAAGATTGTGATGATGATGGTGGATTTGCGGTTGTGTTATAAATGTTGTTCGTCCCTGAAAAATATATGGTTGCCTCTAGTTTGACCTATATTTACATTTCTAGCCGAAGCAATGAGGAAAGTATGTCAGAACAGTCGTATTACCATTAAAATTAAGTTTATTCAAAATTCTCCAAATGCAACTTATACAGTCGCTCCACAACTATGCTTATCATGTCAGCATTCACCCGCATCTCTATGTGGAACCCTCCAGTCGTCAAAACTATCGCCAATAAAGTTCACAGTCGAAAGCAGAAAAAAATCGTCTAATATCACCAAGCAAGGCTGGTGCTTCCGTGTCACAACAACACAACACATTACAGTGCCAGAACGACTCGTCAGAAATGCCAAGAATTGAACATAGAAATTCTTCAGCATCGGCAGCGCACACCAATGCATCACAAGACTACCAATTTCTCCAACTCGTCAAAATCATTCCCACGACAGGAAATCCAGGAAACTCCAGTGACAGGAATCACCCGGAGTATTACCACGACATCTTCGATTTGCAACCCAGCTACTACCAAAAGGAGATCTGCACCGCAATGAAAATGTGATTAAACACATCCATGAAACATGTGAACTTCCCGAGAACCATAAGCAGAGACGGT
The DNA here is from genome assembly GCA_000816745.1 of Ancylostoma duodenale. Lineage (NCBI taxonomy): Eukaryota > Metazoa > Nematoda > Chromadorea > Rhabditida > Ancylostomatidae > Ancylostoma > Ancylostoma duodenale. Next base: position 4,991 of record KN730795.1, on the reverse strand, counting down.
TACACATTAAACGTGGAACAAGACATGCACATTTTCAGTTTTCTGATGCACTTTCTGTTATTAGCAGCATAATGCAATGTGTTCGTATCTTGACGTGTCAGTGCTTTTCCACAAATCAACACCCAACATTATTTTAAAATAAAAATAAGGCACTACTCCACCTCCCGAGTCCCAAAATATCCAAGATTTCTCTTTCTGGAACTTCGCACACCACGGTTGTTTGATTTGCTGAACAGAACCTGTTTTGTATCGTGACTCCACCTACTCCATTTTGGTAGTGCTACAGCAAGTATACGGTAAATACTACATCTCTCAGAATCCCCTCAAATTTCGTATAGAGGAGGTCTCTGAGGTGGTGCGCGCGAATATCGTACCCATTTTGTGCCATGCACTCGGTTATTGTGGAACTACGGTAGGAATACAGTAGGAAATTGAAAGAAAGTGACGATTTTGGCAGTGGAATGAGAACTTTATGCAGAGTGATGTTGGTAATCATAATCAGCTTCTGGAACTATCCCTCTGTGCAAAATTTGAGAGGATTCTGTGAAATGCCATATCTATCGTGTGCCTACCGTAACCCTGCAGAAACGGGGTTACCATGCAAAATGGATGCGATATTCGTGCTCAGCACCTCATATAACCCTACTACAGAAAACTTCAGCGAGAAATACTTCTTGAAAATTTTGGGACCCAGGGAATGGAATAGTGACAAGACAATTGACCAAAAACCTAGGTTCTTACAGTTGTTCTGGTTTTGACGACGATAAAGATTTCACAAGTGGAGCACGGATAAGGGAACACAGAGTTATTGAATGGTAATGAGCAATCGCATTTGAATGGAAGAGATAGATTGACCAAAGACGCGTGTTGCAGCAGTCACTTTCACAGATGAACCCCTAAACTTGCATCTTTTTTCTCCACAAAACCGAATAGCCAGTCAAGGAAAATGAGCAGTAGTATATCAAACCGCAAACTATTTACTCTCGAATTGGCGATTAATTTTGCAACGACAGGCGTTGTCGCTTCGTTGAATACTAGATGTTTCAGATGGAACTTTTCCTAACACCACGAAGTTTTATAGAAGAATCGATGCATTTCAAACATGTAAGTCAGAGCACAATCAGTAAGCGCTTAATATTCTGATGGTTACCCACTTTATGAATAGTTTTTCAGAAAATGAATACTGCCCTCTCTACAGAAAAAGTTTTTCATCCTGGGATTTTGATTCAACCAAAGTACCAGCTGATGAAGGAAAAATACCATTCCACATTGAGATGCATCTAACTTACACTGGGCAAAATGTAATCTGAAGAAGTAGGCTTCAGAAATGGCTGAGGCTCACTACTGTACCAAGGAGTTTGAAATGGATTCTGAAAGATTATATTTTACAAAATGAACCATGCTTGATTATACTGGAGCTCTTCTCATTAATTACAAATGATGGTTGAACTGAAGAGTTGGACCTGAGTGGGAGGTGAATAAGGTGGCGGTGGTTCGGGCCAGTATGAACGAAGAAGATTGTTTGTACTGATAGGTCCGACACCACTTATAACAGACACTGGGGGGATCGTTCCCAG
>KN730792.1:0-12050 GCA_000816745.1 Ancylostoma duodenale | reverse complement strand
CATTTAGCATAAATTGTATCATCGACTGATCGATGATCCTTGTTTTATTCTCATTGCTCATCCCTTGTACAGTCAGTAATAAATATATCATCCACTGAACCAGTACATTGTATTCCAGACAAGATAAAGTGCAGGGGTATAAGGCCCAGCGATCCGCCATATAAGTTGCCACAATTGACCTTGAAGGCAGTGTGTCACCTTGAGGATCGCATTCGAGACCCTCACCTCAGCCGAACATATGCGAGCCGCTGAGCGCAAAGGTACACTTGAGGTCTTAGAATACCGTCGAATTCTAGGGATTTTTTAGGGATTCTTTGTCCGAGAATTCCGAAACTCTTGGCCAGTGCATGGGGTGTTTGATTTCGCATCAAAAATGTGCTGAGGGTGCAGCAAGGTTTTCCAACACGGCAATGCTTGTTTATTCGAAAATAACTACTGCTGAAAAGTTCATTTTGGTGTGCAATCTCAACTCCTCAGCTCCGCTTCTTCCAGCTTCCTAGCGAGGAAGCTCGTCCGCTCTTGTATCAAATTTGGCCTCCAGAATAGGGTTTTTTGACGGTTCTTCCCAATTTCAAGCATATCGCTAGAATCGGCGCGTCGAGTAGGACCGGATTCTATTGATATCCTCATATCCATCATGAACTGACGTGTTGCCTAGTTGCCCTATAATGAGAACTCATGAACATTCACCACCGCTCCAAGGTTAGGATGAAAGTGAAGGTGAGCGAAGATGAATTTGTTGATTAATTACATATACACGTGTTATCACGGTCCCGACGGACAGCGGCACGTCGGGGGGTATGGGCAGCACGTCGGGGGGAATGAGCAGCACGTTCTTCTGAACCAGAACGTCGATACACGTTCCCCCAAATCAAAAAGTGGGCGGAGCGATGGGAGTTCGACCTGCTGTTCGACGGCACAATTGTCTGAGATTGGGTCAGGCGATAAGTTCGCTCAGTGTTTTCAATCTTATTTTTGGAGTGGGACTCTAAAGGCACTGTATCACCTCATGATAGGCATCGGGATATCAACAGAATCAGGTCCTACTCGACGCTCTAATTCCAATAATGTGCTTGTTATCTTCAAAAAAAGGTCAAAAACCCCTATTCTGAAGGCCAAACTTGGCATTGGAGCGGACGATTTTTCTTGCTAGTAAGCTAGAAAAACGGAGCTGGGAAGTTGGGATTGCCCATTAAAATGAACTTCTCAGCAGTAGCTATTATCGAATGAACAAACATTACCGTGTTGAAAACGTGCCACACCCTCCACAAGCTTCAGCTACAGAATGAATCCTCTCGTCCACCAAAGAAACCCGTAACTTATGGGGTTTTCGACGTTTCCATGAAACTTAAAGGCAGCACTCACGGAAATTCTCACTTCTAAAATGAATCGCTTACGATGTAGCGGGCCGCCGTACAGTCGCAACACTAAGTTGAACAGCGTGGATGGCCGCCTACCTGCGAAGATACTACCGTGGACACATCTGCCGCTATGGACACTAACTCAGAGATTCCAGGACGGCGAACGCAGGCCGAACACAGGCCGAACACGTTTCAACAGCAGTTACACCTCGAGGTGAAAGCTTATTCGTCGCAGCACGAGCTGCGTTCGCCCTGCGTTCGCCCCTAGAAGGCTGTGTTTGGGGGACGATGAACTGGTTTGAATAACTCAAACCTAAGACTGCAGCTCAATCTGGGCACAGGGCTGTGTTCGTACTGCAAGACTTGGGTAAGTGGATGCTTACCCAAGGTCATCTAAAAATGGTACCGAACGCGTACGCGCTTTCCGTGGCAGCGCTTGGGGGACGCTGAGGTCACCGGCGGACCTCCAGATCCGCGCCGCATCCGCACGCGTCCGCACCGCGCGGATCTCGTCTGACCGACTATTGCACTGGGCCACGGTTTCACCCGGGCCTCAGCCGGCCTGACGAGTCTCGCTGGGCTCGCCTTGTCTCCGCCGAAGCGGAGACACGACTAAACTTCGATCCTCAACCAGCGGCTTATATCCGCCTCCCAGGGGGCGTGTCGCTGCGTGGCAAGAAGCAGGCAGAACGCAGGTTGAACTGTACCACTGTCCAACCTGCTAAAAACGCAACCAAAACACGGGGTTTGCTGCTCTTTGCAGTCGGAATGCAGCAGTTCCTCCTCTAGCAGCAATGTCTGCCTTCCATTTCTTGAGGGCGTGGCTTTGCAGGTCGTGCTGCGTTTGCCTTATCCAGTTATCTGAGAAGGTTTCGTCGCGCCAACTAATGCCGTTGACAGGGTGTGCGCATGCGGTCCAGTGGACGCTTTTTTTTATAAAATTCGCCCCATTTGCAGGGTTTCGTAGCGGGACCCATCACGGAACACTCGTCCGCGCTGTGGACACACACATGAAATACCGCCATTATTTTCTGTGTTTTTCGCGTGTTTTACGCTACTTCATCGTTGTCGGTGAGTTCATCGCCCCTAAAAACCTCGATATACCGCGAAATCTTCAACCCGAAAATGTCCGTGAGTGCTGCCTTTAAGGTACATCTTTGTGCTCAGCGGCTCGCATACGTGGGAATCTCGAACGCCGCAAACGAGGTGAGACACTGCCTTTAACTTTGTTCGATTGCATGTCATAAATCACATGTCACTCTAGCCACTCTTTCCTGCTCACTTCGTTGCGAATGAGCACATTGTAGGAGTTTTGGCAGCTGTATTCGGGTTTTAGCCTTGTCGACAGTGCGTTATTCGCAAGTACGCAGGACTGCGCAACGTCACACGCAAAATTTCGCACGGTCGAAACACCGTGCAAGCGTGAAAAAATGCAGGTGAACCACATGCGTGGTCCTTCATGCCATTGTTTTCAGCTTTGGGTGTCTTCCGAGTTTTTATTGGGTAAAAACTTGAATCGCGCGCCCTGTTCGACGGGGTCGACACACCGCGTAGACATTAATAATTGTCATCTTTTTCTGAAAATCAACTGCATTTCGCCGTATTGTGCACCAATCGTTGTTTTATCTCCGTTGTGTCTTCATCATGTTCCATTACATGATGAAGACACAGTATGTCGATATGTCTTCAAACGCCATAGTTACATCATGTTTCATGATGCAGCTGTGACGATATCACAGTTGTTGCATCATGTAACGATGCAACTGTGGCCTTCGAAAGTTTCCGTGTTTGCAGATCAAGGAACTGATTTTCGAAAATAAGTTTCTTGATCAGTTTGATTTGATGATTTTGAACTGGTCGTATGCCTCCTGGGTCACAATTGCATCATGTACCATGGTGCAACTGTGGTTTTCGAAAGTTTCCGTGTTTGCAAACCAGTGCATTTATTCTTCACACTTTATTTATACTTTCCTAAGATGTGCTCTAAGTTCGCGCGTTTCAGCAGTCATATTTGCGTCGGAAAAGAGAGCCGATCGATGTAGTCTGTCTTGTGAAACTGGTAAATGAGTATAATAAACTTGGCAAGCACGAGCTCGAATCCTTAGTGCACCAGCAAATAGAAGTGGCTTTCCAGATGCTCCTTATTTAAACTCACTTGCACAGCACTTTAATCTACCATATTCACTGGTCGTTCAGATTAACGTCTCCATGACTCTCCTAACAAGATCGGCAGAGACCACAAGCTCTTTGCAGCGACAACTGACATAGGAGGAGACGAGTTAGAATCTACGCCGATCTCTTTGACTCCCCCGACTGCGAACCCGCCTCTGGGAACTATGTTGTCACCGCATCCCATTTCGGACCAGGTCCGTAACTGATTTGTCACGGCCCGGACCGATAAAAAGCCGGCTGGTTTTTTATTTGAGCTGTTCTCTTCCCGAAGTCTATTTGGGGCTCCAGAACTCTGACGCCATTCCAGAGGTAGTCAACGAAAACGACGCGCACAGATTTTTTAGACAATTTTTGAAAGACATTGTCACGAAAGCATGATTTTTCACGTTTCTCCTAGTTTTTTTTTCACTCTACTTTCCTAATTGTAGACGTGTGGCGACAAGCGCAGCCGCATGTTCGTAACGGCGCATTTGTTTAAATTCAACAGTTTCCACAAACAGTAATTTAATCTTTTAGGTTTTGTGATCGAACTGCGAAGGCCCACCGAGGCAGCCTTGCTCAATGAAGAAGATGAAGTCGAGAAGGCGCGCACACAGGAGGCAATATTGCATTGCAGAATGTCGTACTGTGAGTTTTATACTCTCACTATCCATGCACTCTTTGAAACTTTACTGTACCTGTTAACGAGATCTACAGACGTCAATTCAAGAAAGGCGGTGAAGGGGACTTTGAGGACGAGAACGAAGACGGAGCTGGCGAAGAGCCCGAAGAATAGACACCGGTCCATACGATTCGCCCCTTGTACAGTGCACTAACCCACTACATCCATAAGTGCACTTCATTTCGCACTCACTTGATACTTTACTGCCTCTGATTCACAATTGTTTTTTTCCGAGGTTACTTCTACGGTGCCCCACTAACGATCTGTTTTGCTGAAGCTTTACGTTAACGTTTTGTTCACTTTGTTTTTGTCATGAACTGCTTTTTGACGCTTAAAGGTAGGCCTCACGGAAATTTTGACCTCTCAGACTTCTCTACAGAGCACTTCCCAGACAGGGGCGGGACCTCGGCGCCGCTCGCTTGGGCAGCGACGAGCGCTCTGGAGAGCAGAGAAACCAGAGCCACGTGGTGAGCGCGTCCAAGCGAGCGGCGCCGAGGTCCCGCCCCTGTCTGCGACCGTTTGGAGTCCCCTGTATATCCCTAGGTTTAGCACTATAGTAAAAACGAAAGCAGTGTTCAACTTTGTGAAATCTTGCAAAAAAAGGCTCTTTTTATTGCCATTACTCAGACACTTGGTGCGGCAGGGCCCCCGACCAGTAGGTGCCGATCGGCAGAGCGGCTCCTGATCACCGGCCGGCGTCCAGCCCCTCGCCGCGTACCAGCCGGGCTACGGCTGCCGCTATACTCCTCAAGGAGTATAGCACCTAGCATCGCCCGTCGCCAAAGATTGGCGATCGCCAGTCGCTAAACTTTGGCGATCGCCAGTCGCTAAACATTGGCGATCGCCCGTCGCCAAAGATTGGCGATCGCCCGTCGTCGAGAAGGATCGACGACGGCGACGGAGCAACATTGGAGGTGGAGCGCCCAGGTCTTCAATTTTCAAATTCCATTGAAATTTTGCTTATTCAACTGCTATATGCTGATGAAGGAAATGGTGAGGAATGTCAAACAGTTTGCTGTAACCCCACATGGACCTAAGGTGAAGTTTTAATATTATTATTCTGCCAAAAAATGTAGCTTGTGGGTCGAATCTAGTCTAGGGGTATGATTCGAGAGAGAGAGGAAGGCTGCTCTTGCGAGATACTGACCACCGGTAATACGGTTTGCTCGAGGACAGTTTTCTTTACTAATAATTTATCCTTAAAGCAAATAACAACAACGACCGGTATCGGTCAACAACCTCAACAATGAAATTAACGAAACTTGGGCGGCCTCGAGGTGAGGGCACGCGGTTCTTGGCCACACAGACGGGTTACTTCTTTCTGTTCTCTTGTTCTAGGGGAGGGCCGCCTCTCTACTCAACGGCTCTGTCTCCCTTCTCGGAGCTTATCAGAAAAACTCGTGGCTCCCCCCTTTTGGCCCTCTTTTATATCCGCCTGGGGTGGTCAAGGAACTGTCTCTTCCCACCCACCGCGTGGTCGCCTAGATCACTGTGATCCCCTGACAAGCTACTTACTGCTGATTCTTCGAGCTATTAATGTCCTTACTCCGCATTTTTACAGGATTTTTTTAATCGAAAATCGAAAAGGTTAAAATTTTTGGTTTCGTAATATTTAATCATTGAACTATTTAACTGTACGACCTATGCTAGTGGAATATTCACCAAAATCGAACTTTTTCCAGTGGACGGATTAATGTCCTACACAATATTAGGGTGTTGGGCAGAATCCCGACCGGACCGGAACTCAGTTGACATCACCTTGAGATTGACCCCGCTTGACAGTTTTAGCTATCCCGTATCACAGCTGCGGCCCTGTTCCGAGCCTGTTCTTGTTCTGCACGATATTTAGCTTGAGCAGAAAAGCTCCGGTTCAGAGGATGTCCAACGTTACAGATATCCTAGCCGGACACACGTCCACTAGTGGTGCACTCCACGGGTATCAAGCTTTACATTTTAATTTTAGGGGGGAATGAAACAGTAATGATGGGGTTGCTACCTGCTATGGTGTGTGTAGTTAGTTACCTAGAATACAAGTAACACGTATCAGGTCTCGAATGAGGAAAAATATAGCACACGTGAATGTCATGATTTTCAGCAAGTGTCAGAGGAGTGAGATATCATGATCTATCCTCTACAAAAATGAGCTGAGTGAGCCTGAAACCGGTTGCATGATCCGAATAGAAGGCTTGGAAAATCGCACTAAAAATTGTATTTTTTATGCTAAAGGCATAAGAAATATATGGACGCCATGTAGTACCACTAAATTACATCAGAACCTAGCGATTAAACAAGTAATAGTCAAGTGCTTCCTGAAAATTGAAAACCTAGACGCTCCGTCGCCGACGTTGTCCCGTCGCCATCGTCGATTCTTTTAACGACAGCACATCGCCAATCTTTAGCGACTGGCGATCGCCAAACTTTAGCGACTGGCGATCGCCAATCTTTAGCGATGGGCGATCGCCAGTCTTTAGCGACGGACGGTCGCCAATCTTTGGCGATGTTGCGTCGCTGGGAGTATAGCACCCCTCTAGCGATGTATCAATGTCGACGGTAATCGCCAGAGTTTTCATCGGGACCCGCCCACAATCAATACGTATGAAAAATGAAGTCGCCAATCTTTGGCGATGCTAGGTGCTATACTCCTCGAGGAGTATAGCGGCAGCCTACAATCCATCACCGGCCGGCTGCTCTACCACATCTGCTTCCGGCCGAGAGATAGCTCATGGCCGGCCGGCCAGATCTAGCATGATAACTTGCCGGTCGGGCTGGTCAATCATGATAACCTGCCGGGCGGCCCGGACGACCATGATAGCATTCCGGCCAGCTCGGTCGGAAGGGTTGGTTGGTGATGGTAGGGAAGTGATAAAAGATGAATGCATCAGCCAAGTTGATGATATCAGAAGCACGGATGGCTGAGTGGATAAAGCAGTAGCTCAATCATTTATAAAGCATGGACAGGTTGGTTTGAATCCTATCGATGGTAGAAGAAAGCTAGTGATGGGAAAACATGCATGGACCTTGCAAAGGTCCACTTTTCTTATTTCTAATTAAAATGAACAGATTTCCGTTGCCTTTACACTCCGACGGATCACTATGGAGCCACAGTGGCGGTGAATGCAGTGCACAACCAAAGGGAGAGCTGCCAGAGATTGTCACGCTGCCGGCAGCCAATTGATGGGTAATCGTGGACAACGCTGTTCTGGGCATTCGAATTCGACCAGCATTGCATGTACCCACTCGATACGGAGCATTTCCGGTCGAGCGGAGGCCCATCACCGGCCGGCTTCCTTTATCATTGTCGGCCGGGCTCCGACCCGGTGATTCCCCAGCCGGTGATGATAGAGCGGGCTGTCCGAATGAAGTGTCTGAGTAGTTTAGCAGATTCGCAAAGGAAGGCGAGTTGCCTGGGCTTGTCATGGAAGGAGGTGGGAATGAAAACAAGTGTTATCGTAGGGAAAGAGAGTGATTGTAAACGAAAACACGAGTCATTTTGTGCTACAACTCATCCTCTTGGAACGCTGGAACAAATCTAATCTTTTTAAATCTTGAGAACACTGATAGCTACCGAGGTGCAACTTTCACAAAATTGTTGCGACTACTGCTGACTATCCAAAACGATCAAAACCTCGGACACTTGGCAATGGTGTCAACAATTCTACGAAAGTTGCGCAGTCGTAGGTATCAGCGTTCGCTAGGAATGAGAGGCTACACGTATTTCAACATTTCAACAGTGATGAGTCATGGCATGAAATGAAGGGGTGTTTTTGATTATAATCTCCCTCTTTCCTTATAGCTACATTTACAGTTCATCGGAGTCCGATCCGGTCGGATAACAGATGATACGTATCGATCGTCGGGTAACGAAGATCAACACGTATCTTTTGTTATCCGACCGGGTTATTAATGGGTGCTAGAGACTAAGGGTTATTTTCCCTTTTTGAACAGACCCTCTGGGTGGTTCAGTGGTATTGAATACAGTAGACAGAGAGAGTAGTACACAAGCTTTTATTGCTGTAACAGCCACGCACCGTGGGTGCTAGGTAGACGAGTGAGGATCTAAGGTAATTATGCACTGACCACGCCCCCGCGATCATCGAGAATCGATGATACGGGTCGGGCTCCGATGCACTGTAAATGTAGCTTATGATAGCACATGGGCACGTAGTAATCCTTCATCCGACCACTCAATGCCGAGTTGAGCGGTTGTACGAGTTTTCCGGAATGAAACCACCTCGAATCGACTATTGATCAATTGGATTGCCAAATCTCGAGATATTTCTTCTTTTCTCACTAGTGGGCGCCATCTCCGAAAGAATGCGTAAGTGTCCAGCAGTGGGAAATTGAAATCTACGCAGAAATCCATCCACAGAGCACTTGGACGAAATAGCGGGTGACATGCCGTGCAAGCGCTTTCTTGATACCAGACCCCGTCCGTGTTCGGTTCGTATCATTCGTACCTGATCAGAACAAACTCTCCTCCATCGCTTATATGCCGATGCCAGGCGTTATCAGTTCGTAGCATGTCAATTAGAAAAAACTGAACCACTTACGCTAAGCACATCACGTTGATCGGTCATTATGCATGTTAACTCAGAGCCAAGTAGCTCGAGAGGTGCTCATCGGCCTCTCCTATGCTGACAACGCCATTTCTTCAATTCTCTGACCGGTTAACTCAGAGTTGACCACTTGCTCAACACCTAGTTGAGTTTTTGACTGAACTCCCATGATATCGCTGCCAACTCTGAGTTCAGCTTCTTATCTTGATACAAATGAAGTGATTGAACGTTGAAGTGACCTAGCCAAACTCAGAATTGACATTTCATTTGAGTTCACCTGAAGTTTAGGGGTGTTTACTACGGGCCCTGTTTTCATCTCTACCTCCTTCCACTTAAGGGCAGTGTCTCACCGGCGTCCAAAAGGGGGGAAACGCCTGGAGCCGGGTCCAACGGCTTGATAAGGATGCGCCGGCTCCCAAAAGCAGGGAGACGCCTACAGTCGGTTCCAACGGCGTGATAAGGGTGCACGGTGCGCCGGTGTTCAGGTCCAATCCCAATTTGCACTTACTCGGTCAATTTTTACTATTTACGTCCACCACAGCGAACCGAAATGCGTTATCACAAATTGTTGGAAAGGAGCTGTCCATAGTGGGTCAGTGGTTCCATGTACCGCGGTAAAGAATTCTTTTCTGTGGATAGTGTCTGTTCATCCACCTGCATTAATCTTATCTGTGGACACTGGAATATGCGAGCGGAGCGAGCACGAAAAGAAGCCTAAGAGTCCGGCGTTAGCCGGACGATCAGGCTGGTTTATATAAACTGGCCACTCACTGAATGCGAAGAACGTACCTTCATTTCTACGGGGTGCAGAATATCTTTAGACATCTCGCAGTAGGGGTAAGAATACCCAACCAGTCAGTGAGACTACTTCTAAGCAAGTGATTAAACTTTGATGACCACTAAGAAGCAGAGGAGATGATGAAAATAATGTCTTTTTGATAACAATAATAAACCCAATGATGGGAAATTTCCCTCGGGGTTTTATTTCTAAATTGTCCCTTCTGCCTCCACCTCCATCTTTGAACCAGTATTTCACAAGGGTGTTAGCTCTGGACGAAATGCTGCCTTGGATTTTGCTGTTTATGGTCAGAGTAAAGAACAGAATTCTACCTAAGCCTTCCATTAATGGCAAGCGTAAGCTGCAATTTGACCTGTTTTGAACTTCATTTGGACGATACAGACGAAATTCCACTAGAAATCAGAAGCGATGACGTCACACACTTTGAGCCTCTGTAAAAACTTGGAGAGGGGTCCAACTCAAGTCTTTCTCTAGAACACAACTCAGCAGTGTGTGAGTTCAAATTAGTCAAGGTTTCGCTTACCTTCACCGCCGGGGTTGTGCGTAATTGACGACTTACGAGTTACGGCTTACGACCACTTCTTACAAAATTTTAATCTATTTTCGATACTTATATGGAGACCATCTGCTGGCGCTGTGGAGGTTAAAGGTTTATATGAATATATGAACATATAACTTATATGAACATCAATAGCCATATATTAGGTTGATGCGAAAGGAATGGCGCCACTTTTTTCAAGAACATATAATTTTGCTTAGATATTTCATCTAGGTATGGTAACATTCTTGTAGAGCAAAGAAAGCTCTTTTATTCTGACAGTATGAAAGACTTTCCCTGCAGTTAGCAGACGTGAAATAATTGAAAATCTCTAGAAAACTCGTTCTCAATTTTTCGAATTTCCTTGATTTTTCTATCGCACTACAGACAGAACAATCCAAAACAGCTTCGTTGTATCAAGTCATGATGTCAGTACTTGCTACATATGTAAGCTCTGGTGCAACGGCTTCGCTGTTGGAGAAACGTGGATGAGCACTTTTTGAAGCATTTTCTTCGTTATTTCTAGGATTCTTGCTGGAACGTTCTCTCCAACCTAATTTCCAGAAAGTATACCTTTAAACAACACCTATTGCTGCACGCTTGAGACGCTCGGAAGCGCATTTTTTGCAACCCAAATTTCGTCCAAAATTTGCTTCCGAGAGCTGACTTGAACTCTGATAATTTAAAGGGGAAACTTTTGTGTAGTCATCGTATTCTTCAAGAAAGTTGTAGTATTCTTTCCGCTTTTTCCAGCTCCAGAACCTGACAATGTGCTCAACCGGTTGACACGCATTTTTATCAATTTTATTTTCCGTCTGGGTTCCCAAAACGGCGGGGACCCCACGTTTTTCCCACCCCCCCCCCTCCCGCCCACTTTCTGCGTCCGCCACTGGTTGGGAGGTACTTAGAGTTCCTTAGTTCTGCACGGCATCAGGCCCCAGCGCAGCTTGTCGGTGGGCAAGCTGGGCTTCGTAAAAGGGTCGAAAAGCAAAGGGGGTTCGTACGGGGTCCGGGGCTGAGCCCCGGAAAGAATTTTGGGGTGTTCGTTGGTCTAAAGAAAAGAAATGCGTTGATAAAGACGATGAAGGACAAAAAAGGCTTGCAAAGGAAGTGCTCGTAGCTTGAGCAGAGCAACAGCGGCGATACAGGTTGAAACGTTCGATTGGAGCAGATCGTGTAGAGGTTCCTATAATCCGGAGGACTCAAACGAATCCTGCGCTGCAGAATCTGCACGGATTGAGTTGAAATCTTCAGTGAGATAAGAACTGAGGGAACACTAGAAGTTTTTGAAAAAGACAATCTAAAATTATGTAAGCTACGAAAGTGTATGCTCACATTCTGAGTCGCAGGGCTCTCCCATTGAATCGAGACTCAACCGATTGACACCAAATTTGGGGTGAAGAAGCGTCAGGGCACTCAAAGTAAATGTATGATTTCAGGTCAGAAAACTTATGTGAATCCAGGAATTGTATGCTCGGTAAAGGGGCCAGCCTGTTGAAGACAGGCTGGCGTTCAAGCTGAGCCTGTCGGGGGCATAATTTCCCTATTCAAACACATAAGTTTCCAACCTCCTACCATACACGTAAACTAGTAGGTATGTGCTATCATACGCCTCTCACCTTATCACTTATCACCTAATATCTTCTGAGTATTTCTCCTTTTCCGCTCGCTCCAAGACACTATCGCAAGAAGTTTAGCGCGCTGCAAAGCAGAACGCCGACCCAATCGAGTAAACGCGAGAACCCGCAGGGAATTGAGTTTCTCGAAAATTTGCTTCTATTCTGTTCTGTTCTTATTCTTATTCTGCATGGTGAAGCGGAGCGTTCGAACTTTTTTTTTAACAATTCTCTTCTCACAGCTACATCGATAGTTGTTCGCGAGGAACTCAAGTGCTACGAGCCCAACAAAAGGTAAGCAGTTACTGAAAATGCTTGAGTTTTTTTTTTTTTTTTTTTTTTTTTTT
>KN730790.1:2163-13391 GCA_000816745.1 Ancylostoma duodenale | reverse complement strand
CAATCTTCTATGAATAGGCCAACTTTCAAAATTATCTCATCTTTTCTCTAAAAAAAAACTGCAAAATCATATACTAAGAAACCCCCAAGAAATGGAGAATTTTTTCCGGAAATTTTGAGATCATCAGAAACAAGCCCCCCGCCCCCATAGCAGGAGCAGACAAACGAATAGCATGTACAACGGAAGAAATATAAACGAATATATCAGCTAAACGTAAAAAGGAAAGGATTAAGAAGATTAACGATATTCAGATAGGATTTTAAAGAAGGCGTAAGCCGCTTGCTGCAGCTGAGTGTCACGCAGTAACTCGCCGGCAATAATCAATACTGATCTACTGATCGTAGAGCAGTAGGCTTGGGATTGTTAACACGATGCTGTAGCTTTTATCAAGTTGGTGCTAAATTAATTGCCGAAACGAACACTCCAGTTCAAAGTGTTATAACTTGGCTTAGACACAATCTTTTTCATCAGTTTAATGCTCATTTAATTCGCTAAGTCTTCTCGACCAAAGTGGTAGAAATTATGTGTCTGCACAATGAAAATTGAGATCGCAAGAATCCACAAACTTTTGGAAGGCGATTTCGACATGCTCTAGACCAGCAATTTGCTGTTATCACAGGTTTCCATCTAGGACGCGGGAAAGGTGATATGCAGTAAGGGAAAGGTCTGAGGAATGAGAAGAATTAACGAGAATCTCGATGCCTTCCTGTGCAATTTTTTGCCGGTTAAGATTTTAAGTGAGAGGTTTAGCGCTATCCTTGAGCAGTGGAAAACTTGATTCTGTTCACCACTGCCTGCCACATCTGCAGCAGATTTTCGGACATCAACTCAAAATTAGAATACTAGGACTCTGCTGTCACCGCCTGAGTAGGTTGGAGAAAGCTGCAATCAATCACTTCCTTATAGCGCCATCAAACTCCTGACAAAACCTCCCTATAGAGAGATCTCGCTTAGGAGAACTTAGAAGTGAGAAAACATCTCTACTCAAACCCATTTGCATTTATGTTATCATATAGAAACCGAGTTTCGATTATAGTAACTACTTGGTCTAGCAATGAGTCGTTTTGGGACGAAAAATTAAGTTAAAAAAGAAGTCACAGCGGATGAGACGCTGGACGGCAGTTAGGTCGTAGGTGTTCACTTCCGCACCTCCCCTACTCTGTCGGATGAAGTCAAATGTTTCGAAACTGTGGTATAGTAAGCGTCTATCCCTGCGCTCAACGACTGAATGGTAATTTCCGATTTGGGCTTTACGATTGTCCTTAGCATTTGATCGCCAAGGAACAACCTCCCATCAAGATCATAGTTGCCCTGACGTTCAAAATCACTGGAAGAAAATTTCGCAGACTAGTAGCTTAGTGTCCATTGAAAGAAGACCCTGAGCCAGAACAAGTGCAAGATTACCGGACACCTCCGGTGAAAAGTGATCGAGTTTGAAATCATTAACCATGATGGCCCCAGAATCGCGTCGGCTCATCATTTGTTCGCGACTCTACAAAGAGGTAGTGAGAAGAGCTAGCCAGAATATTCAAGCGGCTTTTGAAAGAGGAGGAAAAGCACTTCCACTTGATCACCCAAGCTGGCTTGAAATTGCTCGAATTCCGCAGAAGAGAGAAGTTTATTTGTGCATACCCCAAAACGGCAATTAGTTTCGCAACAACCCGATAAAACGAATAATTCATTGCAAATAGAGTACTCCATAAGTGCTGCTTCTGGTAGAATGTTCGACCAACTGCTTCAGTATTTCAGTATTCTCCTTGTTCCCCTATGGGAAAAGTGCTCAGCTGTGACGGGAGGAGCCACGTCAGGGTCTGCTGACATCGTCACCTATGCACAGATTTCGTCTTTCACAGCAAAAAATACTGCTTGGTCCTCCAAAAACGCTTCGAAGTTTCATTGGTTTCTCTATTCTTTAATTTCGAAATTATTTTTCATTTACTGCAGTTCTTGAGAGACTTCAAAACTCTTCCTCCGGTATTATTGCATGCAAAAGTGTTCTTATTAATCGAATGGAGACAAAACGTGGCAAACGCTAATTTTATTTGTTTATTCAAATGAGACGTGCTATGTACAAAGAAACAGTTACAATTATTAATAAGTATTACACATTTACATAAATGCTGATGAAGTTGTCTAAAATCTAAGAGAAAAACTTATTGATAGCACAATGACTATGAACATACGTACATATCTTCTGCATTTCTATTTCAGCTGAAACAAACTCTCCGTAATTATTGGGATAATCAATGGTTTCCATACAATTTTACAGAAATCATTTGCTCCTCCTTGCACCGAATCGAAAAAAAATGGCGTCTTCAGTTTTTTCTTTCTCTTCGAGAAAAAACAAGTCTTTTCCCTTTTCTCTGACCGACAACTGACTCTTCGCTCTTTCTTCAAAACCCTCGATAAAAAAAGCAAAATGGTATAATTTAAAAAATCCTGGGTGCTGGGCGTGATTCAAACTTTTTTGATGTATTTAAAGCCTTCCTTTTTAATTCAGCGAATAAATGCTGCCGCTTCGCAGACAAATATTGTTAGCTGCAATACCATCACCATCTTCGTTGAAAATGTGTATTACCGTTCTTATCATCGACTTTACTTTGCGTTACATAGCGTTTTAACTGATTTATAGCAATGAAAAGAACGCAATTTCACACATCAAGTGTTTTCGGACCAAATAAAAATCGAATAACTCCATTCATTTAATTGTTCATTCAGAACTAGTCTCCAAATATATCAAATAATGAGATATGTTTGAAAAAGAGAGACGTAAATGCCTTCTTTTTATCAATAAGCGATTGTATTGCCCCCTCTTTATCAAACATCCGAACTATAGACTTATACTCGAAGGCGAATTTTCGAATCTCGAATAAATCGATAGCCATTTAATACACTATTCGGTGCTAAGTATAGAGAGGAGCACTATTTCTGCATTTGGATCAACACTGCTCAATTACCACAATACGATTCTGAGTCTTTTTTTTAATGAACGATATGCGCGGGACTGAAGCCACCTTCATTCTTTTTCATCTGCATCTTTTTGCCCTCCCGGATAACCCCAGGAAGGCGGTCCAAAAATTAAGGTTTGTGACACAACCACAAGTGGAAGGTCAGACGCCCGTAGTACCTTGAGATACTGGGTTAAAACCGAAGCAAGCAGCGAGCGCCTGCCTCTGCATGTCCAGCTGCGTCGCAGGTTTCGCACGCGACCACCCACGACTTTCTCTCGGTGCGGAGCTCGCAGAGAAAACGATCACTTCTTCGTAAATACGCCGCGGAGTGGATCGATGGCCGCGTACGAACGCGCCCAAGGGATGTTGCTACTACTACGAAAACAATATTTCAAAGGAAAGTTAAGTAAGATGAGTAGTTAACTGTCTTACTTTTTTTCTGGGTTCAAAGGCTTGGACAGTTTTCACTCATTTTTATCTAATACTGCAACAAGAATGGATTGAAGTGATTTTTTGGTCCCATGTCCACTATAATTTATCCACTTGGACAAATGCACTCTAACGAATATGCATGTTGGTGTGGTTTGAGTACTCTGCTAACTAATAAAAATTTACATGATGTTTGCATAATTTGTTTGTATTTATCGTTTATTTGTATATTATTGCGCATTATATTTTACTATTTGTATCTTTGATGCGCCGCATTTGCGTCAAAGAATGGACACAGGTATGGATTATTTATACTGGATAGCAGAGTAGATAAAGACCAGGTGGGCGCGGATGTATCGGTGGCGGACGCAAGTGGAGGATTGGTCCCCGAATTTTTGAAATTACCTCATAAAATAGATTTAAAAATGTACAAGGTTATTTTTATATTTTTTCACCATTTTTTAAATATTAGGTTGGGCAATTAGTTCGTGCGGTTTTTCTGAGCATTCAGTGTATCTTCACGAAGTGGACTAGCAGAACTTGAGTTTTTCTAAAAGTTAATATATGCAACGTTTCTTGTTCATATCTGGAGCACGTCCTTGTGGAAAATCATCTTATAACTCCATGAAGTACAGAACAAGGTGCATCCTCCAGCCCAAAATCGACCTATCTGAAGCAACCATCCACTTCTGCGTTGTCCCTTGAACAATAATGGCTTTCAGTTAGACGCTGTTAACATCCCCAGCAGCTTGAGCTGCATTTGTTCCACTACTGTAGAGAAACAGTTGGAGGTGTCGGAGATGTGCGCTCTTGTCGAAATGGAGGGTCACATTTCATGAGACAGAAAATGAGAAATAGCGGGAATTGGGAAAAGTGGTCATAATATTCGTAAAGAGCAAAACAAGAGCTAGCAGATGACCTATGATAAGCCATCGAAATTAGTTCAAATTCTCGTGGAAAGCTGAGTTGAAAAAAACCGCACGAACTTATTGCCCAACCCAATAGTTGCTTTCGATTCTTCTGTATTCGAACTAATATCTTTGTTAATTTTGTTCTCCCATCCAGGTACCCAGAGTGGCGGAGTGCCGTGGCTTGACACTCCTGCATCTGGCGCTGGGATGCACATATTCCCATTTATTTTTATTTCCAATACTAAATTTATTCGATAATGACCTTATTCATTTTACCCATCTCTTTTTTATAGTTCCCCACATTATGTTTAGAGAAGAAAGAAATTCCTTCTAAAATTAAGAAAAAAACCATAGCAGTGTCGAGGCACGGGGCCCGGATGCGTCATTGGGATTACTCATGGTTAACGTCTTAACCTACTCAAATTTATCTTCTATCTGGCATCCATCAACACCATAGGTGATGACCATTTCCAGCCGCCCTTTCCTAAACCCCATACTTATAGGTATGGGATTACCCATCCTTTCAGTAATATATCCGGCCCACGGAAGAAAACAGTGAGATGCATATTGGAGCACATAACCGAAAATAACCGAAGCACTTCACCCAACTCTAATTCTTTTATGCCTCAATTTTTTTCGAAACTGCCTGTTTACTGTTTACTGCACTACGGTACAACAGACATTTCTCAGTTCCGTTCTCTTCGTTCGACCCATGAGGGCACTACAAAAAATCCTGCATGATACATGTCATCGATGAACTCACCTTACACACCGCAATTTCCAAAACCAAAGCAGTTCGGTTCCTGCAGTGGGTAGACGCTGCTGTTTCGTACATTACCGCGGTATGATTGTATCGGCCAACTGCTGTTAGAAGGAGATAACTGGACAAGTACACGTGTCAGCTCACCTTTCACATGGTTAGCTTGTCAGTACGTGTAGCAGCGGGGGTAGCAGAAAAATTTGGACTTGTTTAACACGTAAAGGTTTTTGTTATTCGTTAAAGTTAACACGTAAAAGTTTTTGTTATTCGTTCAGGACGCACAAGATCCCTGAACGGGGATGAGCACCAAAAAGCGGACGAGTAGGAAGAAACGAATGGGAATATTTATCTTACGCACATGAGGTGCGCCAAGTAGGAAACAGGGGTGTAAATAACAGTAACTTGCATACCAAGTGTAATAATGTGTAATGTTATGTAGTGCAAAATAAGGTAATATGCAAATCCAGTGTTTGTTTTTCGAGGAGGACAGCTTATGCACCTTCGTATGCCTTAAAAACGGCTAGAGTTCAGCATTTGAGCAGGAAATTGCAATCTTCGTAACAAACAAGTCACCAACTGTGTTAAATTTTCCTCGTCTTTCTTCGGTTTTCCACATCAATCCTCGTGCTACGAACTATAGACAACAACAGTTCAAAGCGTAATGCCTTTAAAGACAGAATATGGGTAGTGTTCAATCCCGTTCACCATTCCTACGACACGAGTTTTGTATTCAGCTGCCTTACGAACAGCCACGAGAAGAGACCTGTGCCAAAGAAATCTTCATTGTTGCAGGAAAAGAGGATAAATCTATCTCCGTGTTCTCATTTCTGAATTGCCATGCTATTTCTTCAGTTATTGGAGCGGAATTGAGTGCAATCAAACAAATAAATGAATAAATAAATAAACTTTATCTCCGCTTCGATTGAGCAGAGACACTGGAAGCCACCGAAAGCCACAGCCACAGAAAAAGTCGTAACCCATCTGAAAAGGCTACAGAAGTTTTGATGCTTGCCCAACTCAAACGAAAATGGTCGCAATGAAATGTAGGAAGTACAGAAACATGAAAAATATGATTGAAAAGAAGTACTGCAAGAGCTACTTGCGGCAAGAACCGTCGATGGAAGCCGTCATTTACTGGTCACGTGACAAATGTTACGAAACACTACGATGTAGAGAAAGGGTGGGCCTAACTCGAGTAAGAAGGAATACTTGGAGGACCTTGTCTTTTCGAAATCATATCGCTCTGACCATACATATAGCTTCAGCAAGGAATGAAAAGGAGATTTTACAGTTTTCACCATCACCTATCTATCCTCGAAGAGAGCCATTGAGAAGCACGACAAGATAGGCACATGAAACCCGCTTGGAAGGTCTCTTGCCTAATCTTCCCTTCGAGACCCCCAGAAGTGTGCAGACGAGCGCTATGTGTGGTCCTCCTCGATTTGGTGGTCTCTGTATCCTTACCTATGTTTGACGCTTCATTATCTATGTTTGATGGTAGGTTTACGGCTGCACTGCTCAAGAAGAACAGCGGCAGCCTAAGCCTTCACTTTTCTTCTTCTATGAATTTCTGTTTATGAATTCATTCTGTATATTGATTGCTGGTTGGTTGTTGCTCGCTTTGTTGCCACGCGGGACTTCGGATTGGTGTAGGTGACCGCCACGTGCCAAGAACCTCAAACTTGGGTAATTAAACCTTTATCTTTAACTAACAGTAACAAATAATGCACGTGTTATGAGAATCGCGTTCTGAGATATAAATGAATGAGGATAAATAAATACAACAAATAAAATGAATCATACGAAATGATATAGTGCAATGATTTACAGCGAAGCCGCGCCTCCTTTAAATACTGTTGATAAAAGGCGGAGAGTTACTACAGCTGCAACAGTTACTTATGTGGAGTTAATAGTTTTTAAAGTGCAGCTGCACCTCAGAAGAAGACTACCAGCGCAGCAAAAAAGGCAACATTCGTGAATATGAGTCATTGATCGAAACATTGAAACAATGATGCCTATTGATCATGTTGACATTGATCAAGAGATGTATGGATTGAATAGCGGTGACGTTAGGAATCGCTATATTCTGTTACTTTAGGCGGATAATTCTTTGCCTTTCTACATAGCTCCCATTAGTTATCTCCATAGCATTATAATTTCTTATTCTTCTCAATCCGGATTTCCTAGCGGAAATTGTAGACAACTTAAGTCTACGAAACCAAAAATAGGTCTTACTACAGTAGCAGATGCGTGAATTGGCTCATGCATGTTTGTTCAGCCGCCATTACATGAACCCACAAGCTCATGGCGGTGCAGTCATGCTGTACTCTAGCCGCATTGGTTGTACAACATATGATTGGGCAATGGTATCACTTCTACACACGTGTGGTGCCCTACTGATGAGTACAGGAGGAAGCGAAGGGTCACTTTGAGCGGAACGAGTTCTCGGTCGCAGAAGCCCTGACCAGACCCCTCTCTAATCTTTCTTGCTGACATGAGTTTCATTGTTTTGCATAATTCTGCTAATTTTTACTTAATCAACAATTTTATCGCTTTGGAACACCGTTAATATTCTGTATTGCATAACTGACATGCCTATGTGGTGTAAATAAGTAAGCAAATAAATAAGTAACAAGTTTTTTAATTCCTGGTCTCATTCCCCCCTCCCCCCGCCACCACCACCAATCCTCCCTGTCTCTGCAGAACCGTGGGCATGCAAAGGTGCGATGCTGAAGTGATCACCACTTGGAAATTGCACCTATTTCTTTTCACATGGATTTAAACTCCCCTGGGACCTCAGCAACTACGACAAAATTCAAGAACATGACAGGGAAGACTCCTGCTTTCCACGTAATTCTGCAATGGGATCCTTGAAACAACAACAAAGCGAATCAAGGATGGTTAGAGTGACTGGTTATTGTATAGACTGCGTAACGGTAGGAGACGCATGATACGAAATTTTATTAGGTAACCTGATTTTGTTTGGTCATGCGTTCATGAGTTCTAGCTCAGAGTGGATAAGCTTTCAAGAAGGAACTTACTTGCTGTGCACACAGGATTCATAGCACTAAAATAGCCCACAACTTATGAAGTTAGACTTTGTCCCATTGGTTCGTCGAATTTGAGAAAGCTACAGCGAAATTGCCAGAGGAACAGAGGAAGTGTTGCGATTTTTGTTAAGAATTTCTCCTGGTGGTTTCCACTTTCTCTAAGACTCCCACGAATTTCACTAGAGGTGTCCACTCTCCCAAAGCGGTCGCTAATCCCTGCACTTGGCTGAGAATGCGCTCAAAGTGAACCAGATAGTCAGTATTTCCCTCCGTGTACCAATAAATAGCTGCTAATGCGAAATGCACGCGAGTGACTCGTCGTCGAAATGATTTACGTCCACGTTGCCTGGAGACCATAAGGCGAGGAATGTTAATGAGCGCATTCAGTTCAGCGCCGGCAGCCGCGCCGCCTCGTCCAGCCCAAGTCAGAACCGCTTTGTTAGCCGTCACGCGCCCCGTCAATCTTGTTATAGTAATCAAGTAGAAGCGTCGCGCCCGCTCAGCCTTTGCAGCTTCACTTCAATTCCGATTCGCAGCTGCACTTTACAGCGAATTCCGCAAAAAACCGAGGTTTTATGGATATTGGGCGCCGGTGTCTAGGATTTCCCTTTGATGGCTGGCGATGAAAGGCTTATCCAGCAGCGAGCCGTGCAGCATTCTGGTCCATATTACGTCATTTTCCGTTTTCTTCCTCTAGCATTCTTCTTCCATGTCTATAAATTCCTTGTGGAATAACTTGTATTGTCTGAGGTTTTGGAGCACTTCAGGGTTTCGAGGGGCGCAGAACCCTTGATGAAGTAGCGCAAAATATGCGAGAAACCCATGAAATCGGGCTTTTTTGAGAGTTTACAATATTATGGCTCCGGTGGCCTAAACTTAAGACTACTATGAATTGGACGTCGTCGGGTGGAGATCACCTTCTTGGACTATGGGGACCGGACACCGAACGATGTCCAGTTTCCTAATAACCCCGAGATGTTTCACCTGCTACCATTCTCGACCGTATAGTTGAATTTTACGTGAACACTTTCTTCTTTACTCCACGTTGGCACTGTTCAACTATTTCTGCTCCAAAAATCTCAGAAGTCCATAGTTGGAAATCTTCTCACCAAGATTATTCGATGTGCTGACCACGAATCACGATGATCATACTTATTTTACACCGTAGTATTTGTAGGATTATGGTGGGTATCCGGTATAAACGATATCTCAGGATCTTTCTAAACTTTGCATAGTGATGTAACTTGATATGCTGATCACGGTTGCCAACACTATTTCGCAGCACACCTCATTTTCATGACGAAATTGCCACTCCGATGCGATTCCTTCCAGTGATCCTAGCGTAAACCTTCAAAAATTCACCCGCAGCGGTGGAAATATTTTTTTATAATCATCGGATTGAGAAAGCCACAGAGGCAAGTTAGTTCTTTGATTTTGACGTTCTTGGGGCAGAACTAGCCGAATTGGCCCCTACTCCGAAAGCCTTACACGGTTTGCTCAGTTGTAGTGAGCGTTAAGGTAAAAGTACTAAGTTCTTCTCAATCTGTCCGATTAAGAGTAGCCTACTTCCAGCTGCCCTAATTATTGTTCTCCGACTGATCCAAACACAAGAAACATCACAGCAGGTGCTTCTGAATGATTTTAATCACCAGAAGTTGACTGCTTTTCTCATGATATGCATGTGAAATGAGCAGAACTTCAACCGCAATAAGCTAATATGCGTTTTTGTCCAAAACTAGTGCGAAATTCCGTTTAATACAATACTAATCGTGTTATAAATGCTTTCTAAGATGTACTTTGTAGGAGTTGCAAATAATATGGAATTCCTACCTTCCTCCCTTGATGTCCCTCTCTCTTTCTTGCAAGAAATAGCCGTAAGCTGGGCATTTAATACTTGTAGGTCGTTCTTCAGGTATTCAACCATGCATTTAGATTATGCACATGAGCAAAATCATCATCCTGACATTTTATTCCATAAACTTTGACTAATATACCAATAATTCTTTTTTTGCTAGCTACCCGGATAGGTGTCCAAATTAGTCAAGGGATCCAAAAGACATTCGACCAACCAAATGTGCGATTCATTTAAAAGCACAGAGAACTTCATTACTAACTTGCTCTCAGTGAAAATTCGAGTACGACTGCACAGTTTTCAGCTTGTTTTAGCTCTGCCTAAATCATGCCAAATTCTGTGTCCTCTTGTCTGCAGGATGCAGTGGATAACCAGTAACTAACCAGTATGGCTCCAGCGGATATGAAGACATATCGACAGCAAGCGATTGTTCTTGATTGCCCGTAATCGCAAATTGCCTTTTTTCTGCAATGCCCTTTTCAATGTTGCCTTGGAGGTCGTGCAAAAGTATTTCGTTCCATTCGCTCGTATTCTGCTGGCTTGGGAGATTTGAAATTCAAGAAGGCTTGGCGACTTCCTAATTTGTAACCACACCCTCTCATTGTCTTATTTGCTTGGCAGTGGTGTGACGAGTACGTAGAGCATTCCACAAAATCATGGCAAAAGCATTAAGAATAAGGGTAAATTGTAACCAGAACCGGAAACCTCTTATTGGGCAGATCGGTATATGGAATATTCTCCAGAATCCCCATTACATCATTAAATTCACATAATTCGAAAGTAATAGTGCATGCAGTAGTGTAGTGCAATACTGCATAGAAAACTCCCTTCGAAGTGTTTACAAAAACCAGAAAAGGTAAAACTGCGCAAGTGCCTTAATGAAAGAACATCTATAGTATCATCTTCCGCTCCAACCTCCCTTTTTCAAATTCTTCCTGCACTTCTCAGTTTTTCTCTGCATTCACCGTCGACTTCTGGCTGTGCTCTCTTTTCTGTTCCTCAGCCATGTTTATCCACAGCCAGTTGTCCATGTTCGCCGCTGCGTAATAAACAGCCGGATGAATAATTCACGAACAACACATAAACAAACACATTCGCAGCTGTGTTCACTGATGTCATGTGTTTATTTTGGACCAGCACTAGTGATTCCGCCAATGAAAACACTGAGAACATTTTTCGAAGTAATGGACTATTGCTCCTAAGTCATTCCAGGCAATTCTTACGACTATGACATTGTCTGTATAGAAATGTGGCTAATCTATGGAAATTTTATAG
>KN730787.1:0-13439 GCA_000816745.1 Ancylostoma duodenale | reverse complement strand
GCTTCTCATTTGTGACCATTTGAACTTGAGGAGGAGATATTAAGGTTTATTGAATTCAGGATTATGATGGAGTAATCATCCTTGATGAATGCCATCGAGCGAAAAACCTGGTGCCGACCACTGGCGCAAAACCGACAAAAACCGGCCGAATGGTTTTGGAGCTACAGAAAGCACTGCCCAATGCTCGTGTAGTTTATGCCTCTGCCACTGGAGCTACCGGTTTGTCGACTTATTATGCTTTCTTCCTTTCATGTCTAATTTAGTGCTGAGTTTGGTGATGCAATATTTTTCTACTTGTATTCAGAACCTCGTAATATGGCATATATGACAAGGCTAGGTTTGTGGGGTCAAGGACAGGCGTTTCCTGAATTCATCAATTTCATCAATGCTGTGGAACGAAGAGGTGTTGGTGCTATGGAAATTGTTGCAATGGACATGAAGGTTAGTTATTCGCTCTTTTATTGTCAAAGTCATACAAACAAGATGTAGGCAACTTTGCCATTGTTGCATCACCCCATCTTTTCGTTGTGTGGCGGATTTTGTTTTCATTCGTGCCTGTCTGTATAACAAATCTCAGTATTGCACCCGGATAAGTTCAAAAGAAAGATCTCCTAACCTGACTTCATCATTACGTGTCGCAGGAGGTACTTAACCGCTATAAACATTCTCATGTTTGTCTCGAACTTATTTTTGTAGGAATGGTCGAAAGATTTCCTGCTCTATCTTTTCTCAGTTCTTTTTCTTTTTCCTTATGATGAGAAAAAAGAACCCTTTGTACCATTTTGCAGAGATTCTTATCCTATTTTTCATAACTCTTCTGTTTGAAGATTTCTTTCCCAGGTGAAGGAGCTCCGTTTTTTTCAAGCCTCCCTCAGTAAAAATATCCTGTCATCACATCTATCTATTATTTTAAATGGTTCGACGCCTAATTGCTTTGACCTTTATAATTTGGATAGCCAATGAGTTTGAGTTACGTTTCTTTATTGCATTACGTACCATTCGAATCTATACTTTACGCTGTTATTCCCTCCATCATTCACTATGAGGTTTCTTCAAATGCCGATGTTATTTATTGTTATGCCAGTGCTTTCAGAGCAGAATGTTACGCTCCGGCTGTGTTTGCGCGGTGTTTATATTGATGATTCATCATCAGTAAAATTACATTCGTAGTGTTTTTGTACAGTACATCAGTTATGTGTTTTGTTGTACCTGCCTCCATGGGTACAAATATGATGAAAGAAATGCTTGACACTACTCTTCATCACTGGATAAAAATCGGATTTTTTTCAGCAACGTGGGCTCTACCTTGCTCGTCAACTTTCATTCCGGGGTGTATCCTTCACAGTTCAAGAAGTACCTCTCTCTGATGAATTTGTGAAAGTCTACGATGATTCAGTGAAGCTGTGGTTAGAATGCCGTCGACAATTTCAGGTTGGTGTGCTCTTTTCTTGTAGCGTCAGCATCACTAGTATGAACTTCTCGATTCACACTGTTGACTCAATTCGCTTTTAGAATGTTCTTAGCGCAATGACGGGTGAGGAGCGTTCATCATGCAAGCAGTTATGGGGCCAGTTTTGGGCATGCCATCAACGATTTTTTAAATATCTCTGCATAGCAGCAAAGGTTTTTTTTTCTAATTTTGATTTTCATGTGTTGATTCATGATTCGATGCGCTTTTCTGAAGTTTATGATCTTAGTTTTCTAGTTTTATCGTTCAGTGCTCGCATTCACCATTAGCCAGGAGTAGTACTTACGATGTTGTAGTGCGATCTCTTTTTCGGAGTAATTCGGACGTTTCCTTGGGTTAAAAAAATGGCTAGTGTAGCTATAACCGCTTGCTATGCACCGCTTGAAATGAACGGATAAAAATTTAAAAAAAAACCGCTTTTTGATTGTTTTTTGCTATTTTCAAGGTGGATGCCTGTGTACAAATGGCTCGTGATGCAATCAAGTCGAATAAATGCGTCGTGATTGGCCTGCAGTCCACGGGAGAAGCTCGAACCTTAGAAACTCTCGAAGAGATGGGTGGAGAGCTGACCGAATTTGTCTCCACTGCGAAGTTTGTTGTTTACAACTTTCCTCGTTTTCAATAGAATAACATTATTTCAGAACGTTGTTTTAAGGGCAGTTTTACAAGGCTTGATCGAGCGGCACTTTCCAGTTGATGTGGGTAGCATTGATATTTATCGGGATTTCGATATTTCAACCGATGATTTCGAGAGGAAAAGAAGAAAGAGTGAGTTGATCTTTTCATCATCTTTTTTTCTGAAACCTGTCCTTGAATCTAGGAGTATGCAGTCTTTTTTTTAATTTAAATATAGAAACTTTTTTTCAGTGTATCGGAACGGTGACTATGACTTCCTGGAACAGCTTGGATTTGGCTCATCATCGTTGTCACGGGGATCACCTACTGAACCTCGCGTATGCTTTTGCTCTCGTTTTCCTTGAAATTGCTGCACTTATCATATAGTCTTGCTAGGTGTTTAGCTTGCTACTACAACTGCTACATGTAGTAAATGTGTACTTCTGTAGACAACAGCTCTTCCCTGGAAATTGAAATCAGCATTCCAATCATGGTTTCTGTTATCTTTGTTGTACAATGTCATGAGAAATTTAGGCGAAAAGGCCTCGTCCTGATGAGGATCAAAACTCGACTACTTCATCGTCAGGCGATGAGGATTATGGAGATTTGGACCAAGATTCCGGGTTAGAAGAGGAAGTAGATGGTTCGGAAGCGGACTCTAACCTTGGTGAGGTTTTGAGAAATTTCTGCGGAATTTGTTTTCATTTCTTCATCATTTATCATTTAGAAGATGGTGATGACTGGCTGAAAGCTTTGCTTGCTGAAGCGGCATCTTCAAGTGAATCGGATGATGATGATCCGACAGCCCAAGCTCCCGATAATGGGAGCGGAAATGAGGTACTCGTTTCTGATTGAATTCTTTTTTCTCTACTTTTTTAAAATTAGATTTTCTGTCACCATCGTTTTTTTTCTGTAGAACAGCGGAGGAGATCAAAAAGGAAGCGCTGGAGAAGAAGAATTTAATCCTTTTAACTGCGATTTCACAGGTATTACTTTCCTTTTTCCAACATCAAATAGTTTATATATAGAATGAATGATTTGTTTACATGAAATGAGAAGTACTCTGAATACAAATTATTATCTCGTAGTCTTCTGCTTTTTTGTCATTATTTTCGCGTCTAATGACTGTTTGATTAACTACTTTTATTGATCCTCTACGTTTTTCTCAATTAATGCTGCACTTCCACTCATCATTGCAGATGATCCATGGGCCTCTAAACAACAAGTTGTGGAAGATTCACCAAGAAAGCAGGGCCAGGTATTTCCCTTAAACAAGTTCATTTACTCCAATTCGATGTGCAGCACACGTTCTTGTAGAGTAAATCCTCCGAAGAAATGGAAGAGCTCCGCCAGCGTCGCCGAGCTCGACGGAAACGTAGGAGGAAGCGTATGAGAAGGTTGGTCCGGGAAGCTGAGTTGAAGAAACGACGAGACTTTGAGAGCGATGCCATGGTACGTTTGATTGATTTCATCACTGAATTGCTCGATTTTCCACCAACTAATTGGGAATTCAATATTTAGAAGAACACAGCTACTCAGTTTATCACTTCCTCTCGGATAATCGATCCGCTGTCTAATGAATGCATTAACCCTAAGATGATAAAGGTACGTGTTTTTCTTTTTGCAATTTGTTTTGAAGAGGATCATAGCAGTTTTAGGCTGAGCTTCTGTCTGCAGTAGAACGCCTCGGACCTTCACTCCCGCCTAATACTTTGGATCACCTCATCGATCAGCTTGGAGGACCTGAATATGTTGCAGAGGTCCTTTTTTACAAGTTTTATTTATTGTTATTTAACAGATTTTAACATCTGCGGTTGATGCACAAAGATTTTTTTTCAAGATGACGGGAAGAAAGGGTCGTATTGTCACGAGGGATGATGGAGAGGTTGAGTATGAGCTGCGTCACGCGGGTGCCGATGTTCCGCTAGAGCTCATGAACATGGACGAGAAGGATAAATTCATGAAAGGAGAGAAGAAGATCGCAATAATTTCAGAAGCAGCTTCAAGTGGAATATCCTTACAGGTTTGGTTATCTCCTCTGCCCAGCGTTCTCTTTACTGTTTTTCTTACCTTATCATATTTTGTTCTCATCCGTTCAAATTCAGTCCGATCGCCGCGCGCAGAACACTCGTCGTCGTGTGCATATCACGTTGGAGCTGCCTTGGTCCGCTGACAAAGCCATTCAACAATTTGGTACGTTGTTTTATAATTTTCATACTCACAAAAAGTTTGCAAATGATACTAAAGAGCTGTTGACGCCAGCGTATGCATAACTTCGACTTCTTAATGATCACATGACGAATTTGTTGAATTTGTTGAAACGTTTGTTCTATCATCAGTAAGGAATATTCTTTTATTCTTTTGCTTTTCAATATTCCTTTACAATACACACGCAAACTATTCCTGTGTTGTGTGCAAGTGTAGAGTTTAAAATCAGTTAATGTATTGGACCCTTCACAGTACTCGTTCTAATAATTTATTCCCAGGTCGAACACACCGTTCTAACCAAGTTAGTGCTCCGGAATACGTCTTTCTCATTTCTGAACTTGCTGGGGAGAAACGGTAACCAATGCAATGATTTTGTATCAATATTTCTTCTCTAATTATGAGATTGTCAGGTTTGCGTCAATAGTAGCGAAACGGTTGGAGTCGCTAGGAGCGCTGACCCATGGAGATCGACGAGCCACCGAAACTAGGGATTTGTCTCAGTTTAACCTGGATAATCGGTATGGTCGCGACGCTCTAGAGGTGCTTCTGAAATCCGTTACCGGCACCCTTAACCCTCCTCTAATTCCACCTCCGGCCGACTACAAGCCTGGTGATTTTTTCCAAGGTGAGCTGTATCT
Organism: Ancylostoma duodenale; assembly: GCA_000816745.1. NCBI lineage: Eukaryota > Metazoa > Nematoda > Chromadorea > Rhabditida > Ancylostomatidae > Ancylostoma > Ancylostoma duodenale. The sequence continues at coordinate 8,510 of KN730787.1, read as the reverse complement.
GGCTGTAACATCTTGCTCATGATGTGAATCAAAATATTTTTTGTTAGATATGCGGCTGTATATGGAGGGTGTCGGCTTGTTGTCGAGACAGGCAAACAGCAACTCCTATACCATCGAACGCGAAGCTGCTACTATATCCAAATTTCTCAATCGGTAGGATGTTTATTATGCTGTATTGTATATTATTTATTTATTTATTTCATTTTGCACATTTTAACCTACTTTCTACTCATATTCACAAATCGTATTAGTGCAAAGTTTTATTTTGATATGTTCATAAGGCAATTTTGAAGGCGCTGCCGACCCGTTCTCTAGTCTCGGCGGCTAAAAAAGTTATAAAAACAAATTATGAATTTTTTTATATATTGGTTATCTATTATATTATAAGAAATGTCTTGAAAAAGAGCGAGAACTAAAAAAATCTGAGTTTATTATCCGTGGAAGCTTGGCTGTAGCTTCTTTATGTAGTTAATTTTCAGCATTCTCGGTATACCAGTGCATGCCCAGAACGCACTGTTCCACTACTTCACCGAAATTGTCGCCGAATTGATAGCACAAGCGAAGTTGGACGGAACATATGACATGGGAATAATGGGTGAGCGATGTTTCATAGTATAGCCGAGAGTTTCTTGACGTTAAAAAAGTTGTTGCATTATTTGCGACTATTTTTTCCCATGTATAATATGATACACTTTGGCAAAAGTTTTTAAGCTTTCCATCAGGACAGTCAGCTGAATTACAGATTTGGGAACTGGAGGTGATCAAGTTCGTAAGCTGGAGACACGCGTATTTGTGGGAAGGGCTGAAAAGGGCGGCTTCCGAGTTGAAATGCAGAAAATCGGTGTGGAGAGAGGAATCTCTTGGGACGAAGCGTTTGCTTTGTTCAAAGAACACAACTCAGATGAGGTATGTCGGAAGTTTAGTTTCAAGTTTCTTTTCCTGTCCTCTCTGTTTTTTTTTCTCTGTGATGTAGTTCTATGCATAATCGGTAAGCTCTCCCACATGATTTGTAATACTCGGGACTTCAGATTGTACGCTGTCACTCGTCCATCCATCGGTCGATCACCGAAGTTGATAACAATGGCAGAGATCACAAAGCGATTCATTAAAGTTACGCCGGAAGATGCAAAAAAGCTGTGGGAGGATCAGTACGCAGGTAACCTACTCAGTAAATGTATCAGTAACCTATTCATAGGTGAGTTCGTCTCTCTTCAGGGCTTAACGTCTCTCTTCAATTTAGGTGCTATCGATAACTGTCACCACACTTACGTTCATGGAAAATGCAAGAGCGAGGCGATGGGAGTTTACTGCGAAGTTGGTCGAAGGACGCGCACCTACTTTGTTCTCTCCGGTTCTGTGTTGTCTGTTTGGCCTGTTGTCGAAGAGGTGCTGTCCGACCGCGATCGTCGTGCTTCTCGAATGCAAGTGATTCGAGTGCGAACAGATCAAGACCAGAAGATCGTCGGTACGTTCTTCGTTTCCCAGTTCCTTGATTTAATTACTCTTGAGTTCTCCAAGGTGCCTACAAAACAGGCTCTTTGTACTAGGCTATGAAGAATTCCTTGATTTCTTGATTTGTATAACCAGGTAGGAAGAACTACACACATCTGGAATAGAGGTTCTTATTTCATCATTTTCCTGTTCTCTAGAATAGACAGAATTTAGAATATGTTTGTAGGATCCGATGACTTTATAGCTATTGGGATCCTTGGTCGGCACTTCCCTTTTTAACCTAATCGTAACTTAATTGAGACATAGTCTGCGTAGTTTTTCTTTATTTTAGGTCGGATATAGTTAGGATAAGCGGTGAAGGATATTCATGGGGTTTAGGCCAACCAACGGATATAATACCCATAGTTGCCAATCCTTCTGTATCAGTGCCTGTTTGGCTGTTTCAGGAGTGCTAGTTCTTCCACACTTCGTCCGCACTCTGGTGGCTCGACTCGAAGAGCACTGCTCCCGTTGTTTCGTCGAGGCTAAAAAGGAATGAATCACTTAGAACAGAAGTCCAAGTAGACGGTGGTTTTTGAACGGTGTAAGTACCTGTGGAGCTCTTGCCTTGAGCTCATCTTTGACCTTACAAATTTATGTTATTTCATGCACATATCTGTCATTTGACCTTTACTGAAGAAAGCTTTATTTTTTTTCTTTATAAAAAAATAAGTTGAGAAGTCTCACCTTTCAAATTTTAGCTGGAATGTCTTAACTTATGCGTGTATGCTTAGGATTGTATGTTTTCTGTTTGGCTGTCGTACTTCTTATTCTTTCCACGTTTTCCTGGTATGTGCTCATTGTGTTGTTGTCGTTGTTCCATTTCTGATGGTTGTTTGCCCCGTTTCTGTTTTAAGATTTCAAAAATGTTGCTGGGTGGCTGAGCATCAACACTTTTTATTCAAAACATTGCATATCGTGTTGACTAGCTCGTGTTCGACCACGCTATGTGATCATTACTGGTCAGTTTGACAGTCGCTTACGTTATTTTCTCATCCAGTGATGATGCGCATCTTCCTGTTGTTGACCGCCTTTTTGCCTTGTTTTTTTTTTGCACTGTCCCTTCTCATCCTTAGTCGCGGACATCGGTTATTCTCTTGCATTGGGTCGCAGTCGTTGTACGTTTGAAAATGTATGAGAGATATAGTCTTTATTTGTTGTTGTGTTATTGTTACGCCCAGGGTTTGATTGGAAAGAAGTGTAGGGAGCCAATCACGTACAGAAAATTGAGAGATTAGCAGACACGTCAGCAGTTTGGTGCAACACTGTAGCAAGCTATTTGATAGCTATTTGACATTAGGTCATACGATCAGACGTTGCATCGTATTTTAAGCCCATCGGCTGTTTTACAATTTCCGGAGGAGTCCGAACAGCTAGTTCGTAGTTGCTGTGTGATGCGTTCATACTGAAGTGTTTATACTGTTTACGCGACAGTCGCGTTATGCATTGTTTGAAAGCGGTCGGTCCTGTGTGGAAGCATGAGCGGAGGTTTGCCTCGGACATGACTTCGACGAAATCACACAGATTGACCACTGTTCGCACATGCTTCCGTGCAGGACCGACCGCTTTCGAACGTGCATAGCACGACTGTAGCGTCGCGATGAAGTATAAACACACCCTGACCGGTGAAATGGTTGTTACCCAACAGGTAAGGTTTGGAACGAAGTCGATTCAGGTTCTTCACATACACCGTCTGGTTAACACCTTTATGCGTCATTGTCTGTCAGTTTTGCTCTTTGGTAGTTGAGACCATCTGTGGAGGGACTTCCTTGAATCCTTCGCTCCAAGTTGAGTAGAGAAAAAGCACGAGCAACGAATGATGGTGGTGAAGGGGGGAAGGGGGGGGGGGGGGGGAGGGTGCAGGTGTGTTGCTGGTTGGTGTAAAGTGCACATTATGTGCCAGTGACTGTTGTGGGAGAAGAACTACTCCGCGGTGACAACGCCAGAATGGAGCAGAACCGTACCCTAAATATAGTGCGTAGCCTCCGTTCTTCACTGAGCTTCAGTCACTGCGTCACGGAGTGCGCACCTGGTCTTCCGCACTGCGTTTTCCAACTTTTTTTTGGCATGGAGTCGTTGCAAGGAACCGAGAGTTTATTATTCCGAATATCAGATGGTGCGCCGGTTAGCTATGGGGGGAGGCGATGGTTTTCCGTGTGATCCAGAAATTTTTGGGAGACAAGTCCTACTGGAGGAGGTTGGGAAGAGTAAACTGAACGAACTAGCCGCCACCACACAAGCGCCAAGAATTCACTCAACGTTCGGGTCGTATTCGATGTGTAGGTTTTCTACACAGAAAAACAACACAGAAAAATGTATCAAAAGTTATCAAATGGCGTCATGTATGTCAAGGGGTATCGAAAGTGAAGCTACGAGAACATAATTAAAGTCAAGTCTGCATCCCTTTCTCGTTGTTGCTAAACTTGACATTGTACGAAACCTGTTTAGAACAACCTCTGTACACGATGTTGACGAAGATGCGAGCCGCAAAAAATGAAAAAAAAATGGAAAAATCAGTAAAAAAAAGTTTGCAGTACAGACAAAAGGCAGTTCCGAAAATTCGTAAGCTCCTGGATTTCGGCGTAATGCAAGCTTCCAAATTCTAAATTCCTGAGGAATTGGCAGTAGCTGAGATATGTCGTGTCATACATATGCCAGACACTAGCGTGCGAAAGTGCGATTTTTGCCAAAAATATATTAGCTTAGTCCGAAAGTCTTGTACCAGGATTTATGTTTGGGATCCAGAATTTTATAGGTTTCAATCAGGATGTAACTAGACATGCACTGTTTATAACACTTGGCTGCGGCCGTGCAATAATCGTCAGACATCGAAAAGCGTTGGGTTACAGAAAACTGATGTCGACTTGGGTCCCCACGAACTGAGTGGCTCGCTGCTGGTCACGAGAGTGAATGTGTGTCGGTCTTTGCTTCTGCACCCACACAAGAGGAACTCTCTTCGTCAATTCATTACTAGAGATGAGAGTTGGGTGCTGCACGTTAACTATGCACGACGGAAAAGTTGCTTCCCGCGTGGTGAACCATCTCCAAAAGAGCCAAATGGAGAACTGTAATAAAGATGGTTTTGCTGTGTTGTTGGTGAGATTCCGAGGGAATGCTGTACTGGGAGCTGCTGCCTCATCCTGGGCACATTGTGACGGCTCAGCTGTACTCTTCTTACCGTCTACTACAGAAATTGGCAGAAAAAAACACAATTCGCCTGAAGCTAGAAAAATTTACCATGTTGCTCTACTTCATGACAACCCCCGAACTCACGTGGTAAAGCATACTCACGAAAAGATAGCCGAAGTAGCTTGGGAAGTTGTGCCAAGCTCTGCCGTTCCACACTATGATTACCCGGATGGGAATTGCCCGACTGTTGTGGATCCTGGTCCAGGGTGCTGCACTAACGTAATCACAAAGTTCTCAGACAGTTTAGAAGGAGTACAGGAAAGAAATTGCAATCTCGTAACAAGTGAAACTCAAGTTTAGGCCGATGGCACTAGGGCGAGCCGATGCAGGGCGTTGCCCCGGCAATGCTGGAACTAGGCCTCTCCCATCGATCAAGTTCGAGAAGGAAAAGCTCTACTCTTCCACGTGAGCTATTCAACTTTTTTTTACGTTGGTAATTGCTTTCGTTCCTCCCACACGATTTCACAGCATTCAAAAGCGACGTACTGCCACGAGTTCGTTTTGAGGACCTTGAGCTCGACATTGCTACCTTTTGGTTTTCTTTTACACCGTTTCACCTCAATAACAATGTTGTCGGTTTGAGAAATGCCGCACAGTATAGGACATTTTTCTACAACGCCTTTGTATCTCCAGGAAACCCCTAGATATATTTGCACCTGCTTATGCTTTGCCAGTTTAATGCCGCTAATTTCAGTGCGACTAGACTCCACTGAAGCCTTTCAGGTATTCGGCCCGACACTTCCCGTCGTACGCCCTACCTTCTCGGGCGATGGCTGGGAGGTCTGATCGGCTTGCAGTGAGAGGTGCAACCCCACACTGTTGATCATTCAAGGCCCAATGACTGGATCAGAGCGTTAAGGCGCTGTTCTCGCACAGCCTTATGAGGAAAGGCCTCATGGGGACACCGGCAGCCCAACTTTTGTACTGTCTCTCGCAGGAGCAACAGACGCCTTCCGATGTCCAGCACGAGCTGCAAGCTCTTTCTGCATTTCTGTGAGTGGTCATTTGTTGGGAAAAGAGAATATTTGCGTAGACCTTGAGGAAGTTTGAAAAAAAGGAGTAAAGCATTTGACTTCTGTGGCTCATCATTATTTATTAGGCTTGCCAGGAGATCTTACAGCGATGAATACCTTTCGAAACATTTTCTTTTCATTATGTTATAATGAGCTCTTTTCGTGAGCAAACGGAATGTGTACTACCTCAGCTGGAAAGAGTCAAGCAGCTTTCGAGTATTTTTATGCACTTTCCCCGGACAACTCCTTTCTTTTGTGTTAATAATTGCCACAGACGTTAGTGAATATTCTTGTTAGCTTCAATTCCTTATCATAAATTAGAACGAATTCTCTTCCTGGAGCAAGAACTCTAAAAATAACTGTATGAAGGCACGGTTAGGTCACCACCCTTTTAGGGTCTCTGGACCTGGAGAGTTTGAGCTTTGATGGTTTGCGCAATTATGAGTTTTTGAACACAATTCGTTCTGTACCAATGCACAAATCTTTCTCAGTTTAAGACGATTCAATGACAAAATCATATCAAGTATTTTATTGGCCATTTTTGTGCTGGATAGCCTTTTTGATGTCTTGCACAGTGCTTGATTGCGCCAGCTATGCTTTTACAAGCCCAGGATCTCCGGATAACAAAAAAGGGACGATGAGTCCCCACGACTTGCACTGAGACGGGTTTTGCTCTTCTTGCGGTTTTCCCTTCGAAACAAAAAATCGATAACCACTTGGACCTAGCACTTTCCGTTGCTGATTACATTCGAAGTTACTATGTATAACTGAACAACCTGTAAAAAACAGATCTTCTTTTAATTGGCATATCGCCAATTGGGTCCTTCATAAAGCCATCCACAATAAGATGGATGCTTCTACTGGAATTACTATGGATGTTCGTTTTTCCAGAGAAACGTTGACGGATTCCACATGCTCGCAGTTGATCTCGAGTGGAGTTGCGGCGAGGATTGCCGAGTCGCTATCCAGAAGGAGACTCTGCAGCCTGTAGGTGTTCCATCTTTCAGGGAAGCGTCGCCACAACACCCTCTTACAGGCAGTGGACAGCATCATGTCCCGGTCGGAAGTCGGTCTGTGCCTTGCTCCGACTGGCCCGCGTTCTGTTTCGCGACCGCGGCTGTGTTGACGTCTTCCACTCGGTGAAGGAGCACCACAACTATGTGCAGGCGTGTCTCCAGCTTTCTCGACCATATGTTTCACCTCCCGATCAGTGTGCTTTTGCAGTTCGCCAACTACCTCTCTCGAAACCTCCTCGCCTACGAGGCCGAGTACACACAGTCAGCTGGACTGCTTCTCAGTGAGTTCTTACCGGTCCCAGTGCTTAAGACGCTTTGTAGTAGCGAATGCGCATGTTGAAGACGTCACACAGAAGCTGATCCACGACGCGGAGACGGCGTCGTTGTTCGTTCGGGTGCAAATAGCCAAATGCATGCTCCGATTCCTCAACTGTCATGACATGACGATCCAGCAAGCGGCGCTTGAGGTACGGTTACCCCTATGTGCTTAGCTACCACAATTTCGACTTGTGCTGTTGAAGATACTTGGAAGAGTTGCTGACTGGTCAGCTGTGTGTCGCGTGGAGCTTTGTGCCACCACTGCAATCGACATCTGCCTACAGCTCATACCGCAAGGAGATCTCCTCACACAGAAGTGAGCGGTTGTTAGTTCAAATGGCCGAAAGAAAATTAAAAGGCGACTTTTTCAACGTTTTCCAGAGAAAGTTCGTCAGAGTGACGTCTACTTGGCAATCTATTTGATTTCAGATTGTGTGTCAGTCTGCTTCGGATATTATCTTGTGAGGAGCAGGCGCGAGAGCAAATCCGAATCTACGACGGAGTGCCGATTCTCGTGGGGTAAGTGCTGGCGGAAAGTTAGGAGAAATGCTATCAAAACCACCCTTGAAGAAGAAAGAGATCTTCTTCAGGCTGCTTTCCGTGAGGAATTCGCGGCTGCAATGGCATGTTGCATGGTCATTGGCGCAATTAGCTGAGGACGTGGAGACTTCCGTCGAGGTTCGCTGGCACTGAGCTTAGCTTACGAAGCTAAATTTACAAAAAATCTACCCGAACTGGGGAGTTAACTCCCTACTTTTACGCGTTACTGGGCCTAAACTATAAATGCACGCTTCAGTTTTGATTCATGCTTTTTTTGAAGGAACGCATGTGGAAAATTAATAGGAATGGCTTCTCTGCTGCGTGTGCAGAATCAGCTGAAAGCGGATCTCACCCACTACAATCTATGTCAGAATTGTCCGTTGCGCCGTAACGAATTAACACATTAACGCTCAAATACAGCATACGCCCAAAATCTTTTGTTTCACGAATTTCGAGATTTCGAGCGAGGTAGCACGCGCATAAAATGGTGCGACGGCGCGAAGTGGGAGAGGTCCACGAAATCGTTATGCTGTTTTCCGTGCGCCTAATCCCGCTCCCGGTGACGTTCGTGGGTCCTGCCACATGGATTTCTCTCTCACACGCGTGTGCAAGTAACCGGTCCTGCGTAAGCTCGCGCATCGTCAAAGCGCATTCAGGGCTGCTGCGTTCGTGGTTACGATTCGAGTTTTTTCTCAGATAGAGCACCATTCTTTAGGTTCGTCCAACATTTTCGATTCAGTGACAGTGTTTGTCAGTACTGGTACTTCAGCTCGGAGTCGAGAATTTCTATGGGCGTTGCCTTTGAGGTCCATTTCTTCAGAAATGCGATGAATTAACGAAAGGACCTTGAAACGTTCGAATTTCTACTTGTTCAAAGGCGACAAGTTGGTTAGAAAGGAAAAAGATTACCGCGTCGTTGAAATCTGAAGTTTTGTGTTCTTTT
>KN730786.1:2222-12266 GCA_000816745.1 Ancylostoma duodenale | reverse complement strand
TCATTAAACGGCAAAAACAAGACGGCTGTTCAAAAAACCACAAAAAAAATGCAAGGTATCCTTGCGTTGTGGGACAAAAAACGTCGAGACATTGCAGATTTAGTTAGCTATCCTTTTGGTAAACTAGTAAGAAAGTATTAAAGAACAAAAAAGTAGTAAAGTATGAAAAACGCAACATGAAATACAGGAATGAAATGGGAAGGTAGAAAAATATGTAGAGTCCGATGTAGCAGTACTACAATTACGATCGTTTTCTAATAATAGTATTCATTTCTACTGTTTAAAGACATGAGAAGCCAAAGCTAATCCATCAAAAGCGGAGATAAGATGCCGGAAACTCACCTCCGTCTCTCACTTCTCACAAAATTGGACGGAAGAATGGAAAATCGGGAAAATTGGGCTTTTTCGGATACAAACGTATGAATTTATCCTGAGAATCCACGAAATGAATGCAAGGCACACTCGCGGTGTGGAACAATAGGCCAAACTTGGTAGAATTTTGTATTCACTAATTCGATACGTTATAAGATTCATTTCTGAATCATTCGAAACAAACAAAAAGAACAAAACATAACCATGATCTACCACTCCCCGGTTGGAGCACCCTTTAATATCATTTAAATAGATGAGAGTAGTTTTTCTGGGATGAAATTTTGCACGGAAGAGTGAAGTATAAGATCAAGAAATTGAATAGTTATTGAGGGATCTCACCTCGGAATGAGGTGCACATCAACGAATTTACAAAAAAAGAACATTAGAGAAACCTGGGAACAGTTCTCGCCAAAGTAAACTGCTGGGAGGTTCAAGTGCTGGGCCTGAATACATCATTAAGATTACCCAAGGTAAACGTACCACCATCACACAAATTTACCCGTCGTTAACACGGGGCACCAAGGATTAAGGAATGCGGCCCTTGACTTAGTAGTGATTATTTGTTTTTTCTATTCATCTACTTTTTGTTTTAGATTACTTTCACAATGAAAGTAGTAGATACTCCAAAGAGAAACAGAATAAGAGAGACGACGAGATGTGCGTACGTACGTAGCAGTTCTACCGCAGATGTCCCAAGGGCGAAGCAAAAGAGTATCACACTCAGCCAGCGAATCTCTCCAGGTTGAACTGTTAGGCAATCAACGTTATATAAGGTGTTATCACTGTAAATTTGTTTAGAAAATGAAAAACTCGATCAAAAAGGAGTAGTGGAAAATACTGGAGAAAATCCCAGCTCTCACTAGCATCAGAGAATTTCTAGAAGAAAACTGATATCGCGAGGCAGATAAATTTATTGAATTCGAGAAAGTAATTTCGCAAGTATAATAGCTTCGCAGCTTTCAACCCACGGCAATATAGCTACCGTTTCGGCTCAAAAACCTCCGCGGGACGATGGGTGATGAGTCACGTGAATCTCGCGACTCGCCGCGGACATAAATAATGCTAGAATCAACGGTTTGCGTGCATGTAAAAACAAGTGTTTTACATAAATCTGACGCCGTTTTCGTCAGCTGATGATTGGATTCAACAGTGTTTTGAAAATACACGGAATATTACGTGAATTCGCACAAATGAATGTATTTTGAGCTGACTCGTATACACAGCAAATCTGTTACGAAAATAGGAGTTTGATTTCTGATTTTTCCTGGTATCCAGTGAAATTCCACAGGCCTGTTATGAATTTTTACCAAAGAACACGTTGAGCAAGGCCCATGTAAAACCCGGAACTAGAGGAATGCTAGACGACTCTACGTCAACATGGCTAAATGACGCTAAAGTGCAGAAGATCGTCCCTCAACGACTTCAAAGTTCTGTGTGCTCTGGAATGACTTCAAAATGCTAACTACAATTAAGTAGAGCAAAGGAAATCATAGTGCAATTTAAAATTCCAAAGGATCACGTGAAAAGCGCCAAGTTCGCAGGTGATTGGCGCCTTTTTTTCGGCGCACATGGCCATTCGGCGAAAATCTCATGAATAACTCCGCATAGAGAATGCGCAGCACGTGGAAAATGGACGAAAAACGGTCATAAAGGAAGTATGAGGAGTTTTTACGAATATCGTTAATGGCGTTAATGAGCGGATACCAGTATGAGTGTAAGTAGTGACGTGACGACATCCATAAGGGCTCGATGCTGCTGAAATGTCGTCAGCAAAGAGGCTACTGGTTACTAGTAGCCCATGCCAGTGGAAAAATAATAAGAAAAAAGAAAACAGGTGAATGATTCCTGGAACTGGGAGGGAAGTGTGGTCTAATGGCACAGCCATATGCAGGATTGGTTAATTCACCCAACTGGCCAATCGCAGAGCTAGTTCGTGCCGCCCTTCGCTGGTGCAACACTCCACACCAGGGAATTATCGTATCTATGCCAGAATTTTCCAAAATTCCTTCAGAGAATCCCTGCTACTTCCATGGCCAGCACCCCCCCCCCCCCCGCCCTTCCCCTTCTGTAAGCACTGCCTGTTCATTAGTAAGGTTAATTATGCTGTGATAACTATGCTATGATAACGATTATCGGATTGTTTCACTTTATGTTGTGCTTAATTCGTTCTAAGGTTAGCGCCGATAATATTAAATAAATAAAAATATGGTAGGATGGTGCTGTCCCGGAGCCTCATTTAGTAAAAGTTTCTTCGCGTCGTGAATATTGTAGACTCCTGTTTACAATCTTTTATTGGCTAGCTTTCGGTGGTTAACACCTTCGTCGGGCCAGGCTAGACAAGCAAAATGACAAACAGCTCAGTAAGCAAGTTAGTAGATGAATAAAATAAAAGTTGTTTCATCTACTGACTCGCTTACTGAGCTGTTTCTCATCTTGCTTGTCTAGCCTGGCCTGACGAAGGTGTTAACCACCGAAAGCTAGCCAATAAAAGACTGTAAACAGGAGTCTACAATGTTCACGACGCGAAGAAACTAAATAAAAATAAAATAAAAAATGAATAGGTGAGCATCCCGCATTGCTTTCTAACTGAGCCCTTTCTCTTATTACTATTTTTGAATATTCACCGTACATGGCTTTAGGAATGATAAGAAGGCATTTAGGCCCCTCCCTTTCCTAAACATTTGAATTCTTCGGATCTAGTCCTGAATGAATATTTGAATGAATTGACTTATTTGATTTTCATTCGGCCCTAAGTGTACTATGCTGTAAAGGGTATTAAATGAATAAAATAGATAACGGTAACAACCACATTACTCGTGAGCACGAGTTCAAGTTAAACAGCCTACGTGAAGATTGCGAGAAGTCAATGTACGACGCTCCGGAAGGCCGAATCTAGACCGAGGCGATATTTTCAGACACCCTAACTACTATAGATAATGTCACGCGCTTATCGGGACACGCTTCCACCGTCAATCTCCTAGCCATGCCTCCAGTGGGCTTCCGGAGAGGGCTAATTATCACTCAGTGCATAAAATGTTGCTTGCGTCTGCCCATTTTGAATAAATGGCTCAGAATTATCTAATATTAATCTCAATGGACGCTCATTATCTCTTTGTAATATCACACTGTGATTTGGCAAAGTTGGACTTGACGCAATCTTGCACAATCTATGTATCATTTTTGCGCTATGCAAATATCATTGCGTCACACGAGCATTTTTTTTTCAAAGGAATTCTCAGTCTTAAAAGTAATCGAAAGCGTCAGCCTGTGTAATCCGCCTTGGAAATAGTCCCATGGTCGGAGAGCGCAATGATCTTCATAGAAATAATCCCATGAGCTTATCTTCGACATTTATTTATTTATTTAGTGATTTATTTATCTATTTATTTATTAACCTGCCTAATTATTAAGGCATAATCGGTAATTCCCCAATAATAGAAAAAGGGAACAAACGAACCCGAGGCATTAGTCAGAATTACTCTTTTTCCGAAAGGAAAATTGTTTGGTCCTAACTTCCCTAAGGTTGAGACATAAGGTCATTTATTTACGTATCAACGGAATTATTTCAATCCCAGAAATAGATAAACACTGGGAATTCGAGCTATTTTCATTTCTCCAACTCCTTCTACACAATATCAACATCTAAAAAATTTTGTGTTCGCTCTGTCATCGAGTTTCGCCACAATAGCGGCAACTACTGCCAATGTAGCCCTAAAGTCAAACAAGCGGAAAATTCGTTAGCTTAGGTGCTGCTGAGAGTTGAAAAAAATGTCGCCAAAACGTTTGAGGCTACAATTTCTCAAAAGAAATGGGAAAAAATGGGATGAATGCAACTGGAAAGCACTTTTTTGGAGCAGTTGAGTCAAGAACTAAGGCGAGAATATCAGCAAACGCCAACAGAACAAAGTACTGTAGCGCCCATAGTAACTACTTTAGAATATCCTGTCACTCAAAATACAATACAAGTCATCTTTATAAACAAATATTTATAGCTCAATCTCCAATTACCGCAGTAAGAAAACGAAAATTTCTGATGGAAAAGGAACTGTACAACACCTGTAAAGTCGCTCACCGGACGACCCTGCCACGAGACCAGATGGAGACGAGAAAACATTAAAAAACGCAGTAATTGCACACCAACACCTTTCTAAAACAAAACGTGAAACAAATTAAACAAAACGTACTTTGACACTTCACCCCTGGAGATAACACTGCATCGGCACATGACTCAACAGGCCTTTGCAGAGGGGAGGACGAGAGGAGGTGACTAGGGTTGCGAAGGCGAGAACCACGACGTCATGACGTCATTTTAGGGGAAAAAGTCCATAAATTGGGTGTAAGTAGTCGAAAAAGTTACAAGCAAAAGGAGAATAGCATGCTCAGGGGGGACTTCTAGGTGATACTGGTCTTTTTGGCAGAAAAGTGTTATATTAAAATTATTGAAAGTATTGCTAGTTTGATTTTTTAATGAGTTAGCGTCATCAATCGCTGAAAATTCGCTTCGCAGCAGGTGAGGCAACGACAGCCGCATGTGGGGCAGCAATAGCAGTAGCTGACGTCATCAACGTGGCAAAACACGGAAGGCTTTGGTTAGAATAGTCGGAAAAACACGAATAGTGCAGTCACACTGGACTCGACATGACAAACACGTCATTAACGTTTCCACAGCGAAACAGCTACCGTAAACCTCCCGTATACGGACGTGCAAGTTGTGCAACTACAGACACAGGTGAAAATCTGAAATCACTGGAAATTTCCGTTGAATTTCACGACTTTCTCAACCTCGCATGGTTTTTTAACCGTTTCCAGTAGAATTACAGTATATTGCGGAAATTACCAAGACGTCTAGTGAACTTCTGAACCACTAAGATCAGTCCCGTGACACCACGTCAAATTGATAACCAACTGCGAAACAATGCATTTTCTCCAGCGGTATGACAACGCTCTTTGTCGTCCTGCCGCTGCCGCCGCGCCGCTGCTTTGATTGTTCTTTTGACGGTGGCGACGCGACGGCATGGATTCCAGGATCAAAGCGCACAGCTGACAATACACAGCGCACGAAGAACAACGCGATCACGAGGATGAGAGAAAAAACGAGGGAAGAAGATGAATTGAGGAGGAATGCGAAAATGGATAGGGAAGGGAATGAATGTTCGGATTCCGGAAGAAGTTCGGGTTTCCTTGGGTTCGAGAGACTCCTAGAATTCCAGAAATTCAATGAAAAAATTAAAAAATCCGCCATCCAAGAAAAAAAAACAAGAGGAATACTTCAGAGAAAAGGAAACATTGGGAGATTTTTAGGTTTGCTCAGGGTTGACCAAAGTGGTCAATCCGGCCATTTTTGTGTTCCAAGAGCACAGATGAGTGCTATAGCGGTACCCGTCAACAAGTAAATAACGCTAAAAAAAGCAATAAAGCCGAATTTTCTAGATATACTCCACAAATCTGGCAGACTCGTGTTCCATTCATCTGTGAGAGAGAAGTTGTGTCGGGGAAATTGGGGGAAATGAGCGGTGCTAAGGAGCCCTGTTGTTTTTCAGAACGAAAGACAGAAATTCCTTTAAAATTAGTGCTGAAGTTATTAAAATGACCATTCAGAAGTAATTTTTAAAAACAGCAGTGAAATATGAAACAGGATATCAAAAAGGGCCGACAAGAAATTTTCGCCTAATTTATAGCAAGCTTAGTCGCTTTCGATGCGGTATCAGCGTAATAAAATTCAAATTTTCAAAAGATAGCACAGATCCTAGGAAGAATCTTTGGATTAATGAACTGTCTAGATGAGGGGCATGGAATGGAGCCTCATCCAGATTTCGCAGCATCAGCAACAGCAAATTAAAAAAGTGCGAGCCGAAAATTAGCCAAAAACCAACAAGATTCGGCATGAAAAAACCGCGCGATCGAGACGCGAGCTGCTGGCGGACAATTGAGCCAAATCCAGCCCGAAGTCCGGTAAAGTGAGAGAATCAAGCACGCACCACAGTGCTATAGGACGGCTATCGCTGGTGTATCCTTGGGAAATGTGCGCAAACCTAGCGATTTCCAGGATATGGTGCTGTTAAAACGACGTAGAGATACTTCTGAAGGAGGTTACTGCTAAGTGCAGGTCGTAACAAATTTGCTATACTTTCAGGTCATGGGATGGTAAAAGTTCAAAGATCTTAGCCAGTGGACGGTAAACACTTAGAAAAACCTGCTCATGTACGTAGAAAGAAAATTTACTACTGGTCTTTTATGGATGTCCTCGAATCATGTACTTTCATTCAATTATCGGGAGAACAGAGAATCATGGACCATTGCAGTTTCGATAGATTCCGCGCTGCCGTCGCGATGCACACTAAAGCTGATAACCCTTTGCTGGATGGGCCAAAATATGAGAAAAAAATTAATGGTGTCCATAAACAAGAAGAAGAGGGCCTTAAACGTAAACTGTAGGTGAAAAAGCGCGCATTAAACGCAAATCCTAGCGTGAAACTGGAAAATCCACACTTCTACTCCCTCCCCCTTCCCTTCAAATAATCAGAACAACATGGAAATAGGGAATCCGCTTTCTCTTACAAAATCAGGAATTCCCGCCCAAAGATTAGCACAATAAGAGCAGAAAGAGAAGCCAATGTGAATCGTCGCATCAACTGAAGAGCGACCTCATCGAGTCGATGGCATTATAGCTAACCAGCTGTAGCTGTGTAAATATGTGGAGCTTAACTTCGCCCATGGAATAAATAGACTTTTTTAGCATCAGCTGGAAGAAATTGCGAAATAATTTCCTGTTTACACCAGATTTCAACAGTGATGACATATTTCCGCTGCTCCGAATGAAAATGGCAAATTCAGGTCCGGAGACAAAAATCGGACCTAGGAATGCACATAAATTTTTTTTGAAAGCTTACGAAAAAATTCATCTAGGATAAACGATCCCAGTATGATTCGATACCGCCAATTTTACACATCACTAGCGCTGACGCTACTGAACTAACTAACTTTGTAGATAGGCCACGCCCACAGCAGCACTGATTTCACTAAACTCTTGACAAACGGAACTTTCAGCTTCACAAAATATATTTGATGGGTCAGTGCCAGTCTTTTTCTCGCGGTAAATGGCCGAAAATCAAATCATTTAACAGGTTTTGCAGTAAAGCCACGCCCAACCGGTTGCGTCCTTGATCTGCAGCTAAATTCAGAGCTTCATCAGTTTATATGCAGTAGCTCTCAGACTTTGGAAGGTGAAATCATTATTGTGATGAATAACCTAGAGAAGTTGAGCAGATCGTTCAAGATTTGCAGTATGTAGCCGGGCAGCACCCATGTTTAGGTTAAACCTCACTCGAAGCAACCAGCATTTTTATTTTATTTTTTAAATTCCTAAGGCTTAGCACTATATGACATGCACAAAATTGAAGTAATGATTGGGTAGAGATGGTGAATTTCCAGAAAGATCAGAGACAATTTCATTGATTGGCAGGTTGGGCTCGGAGAAGCTGCGCTAAAGAAGAGGGTAGAAGGGAAACATCCGGCTCCCACGCAAACTTCCGGAGCAGGGAAGTTGTGCTTCCGGGGATTAATGAGAGGGATAGGAAAGCTTATTTTGCTCTAGATCCTCACGTTATCCCCGGGGTGATAATAAGCCTAGTACATCATAATAGTGCAATCAATCGCATTATTCCTGAAAGAGCACAGGAGGCTTAATTGTTGTGTACTACTTCTTAGACGTTCCCTATCAAAAGCATGCTTTCTCATTGGCATTCAAGGCATTTAATGATTTTCTGATCTCGGAAGCCGCTAAAGAAGAATTTCCCACGGGAAAAAGTGCAGGGGAGCGAGAGAAATTTCACGGACAACCACATGGATCGCGTGGAAAGATCCGAAGAATATGAATTGAATCAATGTGACGACGATGTAGCAGCAGCACATGCAGCCGCTCTCAACGGCGGCGGCTCACCCGGCCGCCGCCACCGCATTGACGTCCATGACGGCATGGTGAAAAAGTGCTGTTGGACGCGAAAACGTTCATTGCACAGTGCGTCATGGCGGCTATAAAATAAACAGACAGCTAAGAACGGGGATTACAGTACCATCATACGGTCTGTGTTGGACCCACAAACAGCTGACTGTGAGCTAGAATTGATCGCGTAGGGAAATAGCGAAAATTTACCAGAGAAAAGAGTGGAAAGCACTGTGAAAAAGTGAAATTCAAAGAGAAAAGGAGCATCTGAGGAAATTTCAAGGTTTCCTGAGTAGGAGTATGGTTAAATGGTTTAACTGCAGAGTTGCAGATCTAACAACTAGTTGTTAAACTAGTTGGAGTTACAAGTTAGAAGATAACAGATAGCTACAAGTTAAATTATTTCAAAGCTAAATCATGCAACTTGGCTATCTCAAAGATAAAAAAAATATGAGATATAGGGGTGTACCTGGACAGTACGGTGTGATCGAGCTCTGCGATTGGTCAGTCCTCCCGACGAGCCAATCACAGTGCTCGTCCGCTCTTTCCACGTACACCGCACCACACCAAGAAGTGTGTGACGACTTCATAAAAGTATCATTCGACAGCAAGAGCGGTCCTGAAGCAAATGGCTGCATGCATCATTGGGACTACCCAGGGTAACGAACTAGTACCTCCAAAAAGTACCCAACGTTAACACGGGTGTCAACATGTTTATCCTGGGTAATCTCAATGATGCAGCCCAGCTCTGATTACTGCCCGTAAAGAGACCAAATGGTAACGACGAGGACAGAAGACCAAGATGACTTGGAAGAACTTCTCTGATTTTTCACCTACTTTTCTTTTAACATTTCGAGCGTATAAAATTACTTGTATGTACTGTAATTGACATTAGTACCCTAGCAGCACGCACTCCAAACAAAATCATCGCTAGCCAAAAAAAAAATGGTCACGTAACAGCGATATCAGTTAAAATTACCACCTCTAAAGAAACGTAGTGTTTGTTCAAGTACTTAAACCACAAAAAATGAGCTAGACAGTGAGTAATCAAAACGTCAGAAATCGCTAATGCAGGAAAAGACGACAAGGATTAAATAATGACGAGATACGGGGAAGAATTTCGATTTCTCTCGCCAAAAAAAGGTATGAACGAAAGCGATAGCAGCGATAGTGAATGATCGATCCTTGGCGGAACCAATAAAAGGCGAAAATCAATAACAGCTTAGAAATACGTTCAATCGACAGAGTAGGGAAGCTCACTACCTGAACACCATCAGAGAGCAACAGCGTGGCGAGTGGGCGGGGCCTACCTACAAACAAAATAAGGTTATTTTATAGAAATTTAAGGAAGCGAATGAAACGACGAAATCATGTATCCTCACGAACTCAAGAATATACGCACATAAGGCAAGCGAAACGAATATCAAGAGGACCAATGTGAAACCAGAGCCATAAAATGTTGGATTGGAGCAGGTATAGTAATCAGGTCAGATCTGTTTCCGTACAGGACAACACAATCAATCAATAGCAGCTTCAGATGAGTTCACATTTGAAAAAATCGTGCATTGTTTTTTACGGCATTCATACATAAATCGTTCACCCGGGTTCAGTAATCAGGAAACTAGTAGAGACAGAGAAGCAGAGTGAGAATGAAAGAATGAATGAGTGAGAGAAGCAGAGTGAGAATGAATGAATGGATGAGTGAGAAAAGCAGAGTGAGAGTGAATGAA
>KN730784.1:0-13442 GCA_000816745.1 Ancylostoma duodenale | reverse complement strand
AAAGAACCATTGTTTTCTTTTTTGCTTTGCATTTGATGTGGGAAAATACACCTTCGGAATTTGGATATTTTTTGAAGCAAAATACATTTGATCTAGCAAAATTTAATTTAATTCCAGTGGTGGACTGCACTGTACATATACGTAGCACTGGCTCCCTCACTTAATTTGTATAACTTTCTAAAAAAAGTAGTAAATATTTTTACGTTCTGTCCTGTAGATCAACGTTATAGAAAAAACTTTTCAGATTTACATATTAGAACCGATACTATATACATATTTACTATTTATTATGCATTATCCAACAATTGTTAGGCTTTGGAAAATGGATCAATGAAATGCAGGAGTAGAATCATGTACGGTTACAAAAATAAGGGGAATTGCTAAAATCTGGTTGGAAAAAAATGTAGAATACATATCAGTAATACTGTGAGTTGCCTTAGCGACGCGCTAACATAGTTTTTCAGGGAGCTTTTGTCGGTCAGTCGCTTACAAAAACTTTTCTTCACAAAAAGTGTCCATAGACACCCACAGTGCAAAAACCTAAGAATCCATGGCTCAAAAAAAAAACTTCAACAAAAGTGATTATACATATTAAAAGCATAAAAGAGGATAGTGTTAAATTGAATCTCAGACGCTGAATTCTGGCTTGTCTAAGAGGGCCAGATTTGGTCTCCGAGGTTCACTCTGTTCGAAAATATCCACAAAAATCAAGTTAAACTAATCATTCTATTGAATTTACGCAAAGGTAATAGAAATGGCTTACAGATGGAGTAGCTTCACTGAGTAGGAATGAAGTTTGCACAGTATTTTTGGAAAACATAGTAAATCGGGAAGGTCAATTCCAGCCGTGATGGAAAAATCGGACCTGGATCACGACAGAAGAAGGAACGTTGAGGTCATACTGTGTCGTTCAATTTCTTTTTTTTTGCATTCAAAAAAAAATTGGAAAATAGGGTAGGGTGAAGTAAGCGATATTTCACCGTAGGCTCACTGCTTATCATTACTACACACTTGATATGAGAAGAGTAGTTTAAGTAATTCCAGTGCTCGTCAGAGAAATAAACCGACCCGGAGGCAAACTTCTGAAAATTGATTTTTTAGTGTTCATAGCACATGAAATCTTCATTCTCAAACAATGATTAACAAGCAAGTAGCGGTGACCAGCAGGAAAAATGAAAATAACAGTGAAACTGCAACGTGAATTCAAACTTTGCGCATAGAGTAGAAACACGGAATGAGCGTGACTTCAGCTTGACGTCAGAAGGTTAAGAAAACGACCTGATCTGTCATACCCACCTTCGAGTTTAGGCCTTTTTCGCGTTCGTTCAGCGGACGACATCTGGTGATGACGCGAACGCTTTCCGCCATCGCTGACAGGCGGTGGCGAGAAGGAAACACCTGAAGTCACCGCCCCAGGCGTCGACACGCCTTAGCAACGAAGTCGACTACGGCTACGTTTTCGCACCATTGTCGGAAAATCAGTACGCGTCAGTGTTAAAGTGAACTGCTCCTTGTCAGGATGCCAGCTCTTCTGGAAAGCAGGTGGCCTGGACCTTCTCGCTAATATCAAACTACTATAGAGTTCTTGTAATGTTAGTGAGGATCTTTTCAGATTTCATTGTGAACCCTCACTGACAGCCCAACATCTCAACAAATGTATCTGTCTTCAGTGGCTTGAAAGTAGTGTAGAAAGTAGTACTGAACGTTTTCTCCTACGCTATGTTAAATGTGCAAAGTGATTACATTAAAAAATTAATGAGTCAATGGGAATTACGACCAGGGCGAAATTTTCAAATTTCTCGACCCAATTTCTCGACTCAGTTGAACCGTATTTTTGCTGGTTTGAAAACTTCCAAGAAATTCAATGAAAAATTGATTTTCTCCAAAAATATTCCGGATTCTTTGAACAAATGTGCGTCCCACAAGCCTGTTTCAATCCGTCAGCAAAATGCCACAGCTCTAATTAAACTTAACTGCCAATCATATAACTTGTACTACCATAGTGAGCTGCCTGATTAATATTATTACTAATATTAACATTGTTTCGAGGGGCAGCCAGTCACCTCATTCGCATACTCGCGCTAGCATACATTGTAGAATACTCTTACTGGAGAAAATACGCCCAGCCATGAGAAACTCTTGCAAAAAAAAAAGGTGTGAAATGAGAAAGACGGGAAGAGAAGCAACGGATCGAAAAAAAAACGAAACGTATAATTTGAGGGCATTTTGAAGAGGGGGGAGTAGCAGCTATGTTCTGGGTTCCTTTTACTCTACCGCTGGGTTTTAACGAAATCCCAACCCAACCTTGTCCGAATCACTCTCAAAGCATGTCTATATTTTGAACAAATTCCCTTGGAATCTGTGTCGTGAATACTCAAATCCTCGGTAACATTTTCCCTTCAAATTTAAGCTGAAACAGCTTTTGCGAGAAAAGCTGGACTAGGTTTTCTGCATGTGGACTTGAATAAAGTGGGGAAAGCTAGGCTGGTGAGGAGTGTCCTTCTTTCTCTCTTTTGAGTATCTAACAACGAAAAAGAAATATGGGATTCAACACTTACCATCGATAGTAACAGCGATTTTCCTTACCAAAGGTTGTACATTGTACACACGCACACATCGTACAACGATCACATTCCTAACTGCTTACCCAGCAACAATCTTTTACCTGGCGGATGACCTAAGTCGTGGAAAGAAAACAAGTTACGATGACTACGCTTAGTTTTCTCCTAACTTATTCAAAAACATGAAAATATGTATGTCTACTCCAACTGAAATTATTATTGTATTATATTTCAGAAATCCTTCTTCATTCCCCGCTCTAGGCGAAAGCGAGTAGGTAGGGTCTTTTTAAAGTTTCACAGTGGTGTGGAACGCGAAAAGTCGGACAGTATGAGCTGACAACTCGTCCTAGGGTTGCTGAATTCGTCATAGCTTTCAGTAGTTGAAAAAAAGTCTACGGACACTGGCCATCAGTATGCACAGCGTCAGGCCGTTTCGTCTTTTTAAAGGCAAAGGCCGTCAAAATTTTCGATATACCAGTGTTCTGTTTTTTTTTTGCCGTGTGACCCACCTGTAAACCACGTAACCCGGGTTTGAAAACGCTTTTCACTCTTGATCCCAAGTTTCATGGGAAAATGCGAAACGGTTACGTTATCTGGAGTCCTGGCGTGCATGATGTTGCCAGCGCAACTCACTTTAAACACAGCAACACGTGACGTCACAACCTCCCATACAGCGACAAGGAGGTATTGCTGTTGTGCTGTATGCAACAACATCGGTGTTGCGGCATCCACTGATGCAACGACAGAGGTGGTGCGGCACCTCCCACTGCAGCACCTTTCGCGTGACTCGCTGTGTAGTGGTTGCCAAATGGTTGCACGTACACTGCAAACGCGCAAACAGAACGTCGGCCGTTTACTGTAACTCAACCAATTTTTCCCGGAATCTAATTGTTATTTAAGTTCAGTAGTTCCAAAGTTTGAGAAAAGGAACCCAGAAAATACATCTAGTCTAGCCATGGCCCACCCCGGTTTTCATGTCAATGGTATCAGCAGATTCCTGACCTCCTCGCAACGCTGATTCTAATAATGTACAGCAAAAGTCATAAAAACGACAAAAACCCCCTATTTGATAGGGTCGAAGTACTCGCTCTTTGGAGCAGGGCGGGGTATCCCTCCAAGCTGCGCTGGCTGTCGGCCACAGCAGCAACGTTGGGTGAACACGTCTTGACCTGTCCGATCGATAAGATCAACGCTGATACACGTCTTTGCACAAGAATTTCCTACAGCATACTAGTACAGACAAAACGGTTTACAGGCCATTTTAGGGCATTTCAAATACATTGCCGGAATCAGCGCATCGAGAAGCTTCGGAATGTGTTAATAGCTCAAACGAATGGCAAATGGCGCAGAGGGGGGTCCTTTTACAGTTTCATTTTGCGAGTCCGCGCTGGGAGGTGTGACAATGAATTTTCTGCGCATTATTTCCCGCAGTGCAAAATCGCAAAATCTGGTCATTCGCTGTAGGTGCATGCCGTTGTGAAAGTATCATTCCTTTGTTTTTTTTGTCGCTGAATTCCATAAAATGGGGAAAGCTGGCACAAGAGTTCTGAATAAATGGAGGAAATAGTACAAAATACGAAATAATTGAAAAATGGGGTCAATGATGTGCTTAGATTTCTAGTACCAATAGTGGTAACCGATTGGATTTCGACTGCTCTTCTACACTCTTCGCTGATTTTCTGGACATCAACCATCCCAGATCTTGAAAGGCCACTTACGACACTTGCTGCAACAATATTCACTTTTACAACAGCAATGCAAAGAAATGCACATCATTTATTGCTAGGAAAATCCTATCGTCATACTCACAATAGCAATTTAATTGAGTTCAAATGGCACAACGACATTTAGGAGAAATATTTCCGCTTTAGAACTATAATTTCAACACAAGCGGACACGAAATTTTCAATTACAAATGACTTACAAAATCAGAACAAATCCGATAAGCTTAAGCTCCTCACAAAAATTGGTTGAAGATTCATAAGAAGCCGTGTTTAATTCCAGGTATTCGAAGACGTGATGCAGAGCAAACGTCATCAGCCCCACATGTTGTTGAATCCGCCTCCAAATGGGCCGAATCCTCCACCTCGTCCGCCCCATGGGCCATATCCTCCTCCTCGTCCGCCCCATGGACCGTATCCGCCTCCTCGGCCACCCCATGGGCCATATCCGCCTCCTCGGCCACCCCACGGGCCATATCCGCCTCCTTGTCCGCCCCATGGGCCGTATCCGCCTCCTCGTCCGCCCCATGGGCCGTATCCGCCTCCTCGTCCGCCCCATGGGCCATATCCGCCTCCTCGGCCGCCCCATGGGCCATATCCGCCTCCTCGTCCTCCCCATGGACCGAATCCGCCTCCTTGTCCTCCCCATGGTCCCCATTGTGCTGAAGTGATAGATACTGATAGCAGGAGAATGACGAGCGACACCTTCATTCTATAAGATTGGAATAGATTAGTAACAATACTATGGATGTCGTATAATATATGAAACACACACCTGCCTTGCGAAATCCAATCAGAACAGCGAAGAGAAAAAGGTCAGAGCGTGGCGAAAAATTCCGTATATATCTGATGGAGTGTATCAGTTCGCCGAAAAAGGGTGTCCTACAAATGCGGTTACCGCACAATATGCTCTCTGGACTGCACTTTCTCACTACTAAGAGTAGTATTCAGGCGATTCTCCACAGTTCAACAGAGAAGTGCAGGAAACGTTGATAACCTGGTGAATAACGAAGAACTGCGACGGTACTTTACACTCGGTTTCGATTGTTGTTGTGTCGCACACCGGCAACTCCAGTCAAATCAAGAAAAGTGCACCGTCCACAGTTGAAATCATTAAGTTGAGGAATTGTCAACTGTTGTGGCTGATGGCTTGTTGCCAGAAGGCACTCTATTATCGGCAAGCAGGAGACCGATGATCTCCCTAGGTGGCGCGGAGATCTCTCCCTAGGTGGCGCGGAGATCTCCCGTCTGGATTGATCGCATGTTAAGGCGATGGCGGGAAACAGAGCCGCATATAAGGCCGTGGTTTGGGGCCTTAGGTGTTCAGCTAGGAGTCAGCCGGAGAGCCGCAGCCGCCCCCGCCTACTGTATTCCCTTACTAATAAACTGTGTATTCCGGAGTGTTACTGCAGAAGTAACCAGGTGGTCCCTCGCAAGTAAGAGAGGGTTGGAGAGGAAAAGGGTCGTAGGAGAGGGACCCTAGAGTGACAGGCGGGTGCACAACATCAACGTAGTCATGAGATCTCGGATCATGGAGGGCACAAACAAGATGAACATTTGAGTGAGGATTATGTTATAGCATGTACGATACTTGAGCAAGAGACGGAGATTACGGTGAGGAAGACAACGGAAATCTTCTGGATTTCAGGAAGAAATCTAAAAATGAACGAACGCAACGACTGTCCAGCAATTAGCAATGATCTCTGGCCCTTTCGTAACTTTGTACGATCCGCAGGTCTACTATGATTCCCAACTTTACAACCAACTACATAGAGTGCAGGGTGACACACACGTTAGTAGTGAGTGTGGGCAGCAGGACGCGGACAGATTCGAAGATTGATCTTGAATGTTCTGGTAGGGATTTTTCCTCCGTGAGTTTGGGCCAACATCAGTACGTAAGGCAGAAGTGGACGAGGCAATCGCGAATAGAATAACACCACTTTGAGGCCTATAACGACGACTTTGTGTCTAACCTTCCGGCCGTTTGACTCAATAAAGAATTCATTGTAGGCCGTGGATGCCTAGGGGTGGTGTCACTGCGAGGGGTTAGACGATTCCCTCAAGCAAATATTGATCATGTTCTTGTGCTCGTCAACACGGGTTTTCCTTTTATATTTATCCATATAACACAAACAACAACAGGTGGGCGGCACCACCAAACCTTAACAACTCAACTAACGAGAAGCTACCTTCAGGCTGGCTTACGGGAGGGGCTTGGCCACACAGGGGGGTGCTTTTTTAGTTCTTGGTAGGGAGAGGGCCGCCTCGCTTCTCAACGGCTCTTTCTTCCTTCTCGGAGCTTCATCAGAAAAACTCGCTAGCTACCCCTTCTTGCCCCTATTTATACCAGCCGTGGGTGGTCCAGCATCCTCCTTTTCCCGCCAACCTGTAGGTCATGATCGTGATCGTGATCCCTGGACGACATCATATATAAAACTTGTGAGACAGAAGCATCTCAAGATCACATCCATGGAAAAATGTCATCTACTATAAACCTAAAGTTAAGCGCTCGCAACGAGAAGTGGACGTTAAGGGCGGGCTCCCACCTCGTTTCGCGTGTTGGACGTATCAACATATCTTAGACCTTCTTGCCATGTTGGTCCCAGTAATGTACATACATACATACATCAATAGATACAAAAGCGACGGAAGCCCGCGTTTGAAAGGGTCAAAGTACCTGCTGTTTGGAGGCGGGAGGCGGATCGCTCCTAACTGTGCTGGCTGTCCGCCACGGCTGCATCGTTGGCTGACGAGTCTTGGCGTATTCAGTCGATAAGATCAACGCTTTCAC
Organism: Ancylostoma duodenale; assembly: GCA_000816745.1. Lineage (NCBI taxonomy): Eukaryota > Metazoa > Nematoda > Chromadorea > Rhabditida > Ancylostomatidae > Ancylostoma > Ancylostoma duodenale. Next base: position 6,369 of record KN730784.1, on the reverse strand, counting down.
ACGCCATTTCGTCCAAGCAAACTTTTACGGACTCCTTTCTGCAAGTTTTGAAGAATAGAACTGGCCCACTCAGACAAATGTGGGGGCGATGATCAGGTAGGACCCCCATCGCCCCGCCCATTTTTTGAATGGGGGAGCGGATATCGACGTTCTGCTTCAGAAGAACGTGTTGCTCATGCCCCCCCGACGTGCTGCAGTCCGCCAGTATCCCCCCAGACGTGCTGCCGTTGAATTATTCCAAGTTGAGTTGAGGAAAATACACCCTTAATGTACGCCGCATGTCAGCTGGGTGTACTGAGGAAAGTCTTCGGAGCAGGTCTTAAAGCTGAACTGGGATTGGGGTGTGTAAAACACTCGAAACCCAGAATGCTTGCTTTTCCATGAGCAATATTTTTGTTGTGAACTCATGGCGGTGTTACTGCCTGGGCTGTCCCCGAGAATAGTACGGCGAACATTCAGCGATCTTCGAGCACATTCCAGCAGATTCGCTTAATTATTTTGTTCATTCTATGAATATTTACGTGTATTTTTTGAGTAAAATGGGGAAATATTTCGGTGAAAAATAAGCGAAATCTGCTCATAAGCACACGTAATCTGCTCAAATTTTGTCGCCTTTAACTATTCACGAAAAGGGAGAACGGATAATAAAAATGACCAATGAAAAAATAAGAAAATAGGAAAAAGATCATTGCGCAGTTGCATTAATAGTTACATTATTGAGGGATAACGTCAATGAAAAACTTTTTCAAAGGGCTTCCTGAACACATCTTAGTCGGAATAGCTCTGTTCTACGAATCGACCAGCAGTTGTAAGGATATCGATGACCTAGGGACTTACCGCAAAGAGGATATGACATAGTGCGGGTTTGCTAATGCATAAATTGAGTGAACAAAGTAGTTCTCTCTCCAGTCATGCAGAGTGACTCAATGATAATGCATTATCTTGGCGAATACACCATTTTCTAGGAATTGTAAGTTTACCACACAAACACCTATTCCCTCAATATCTTCTTTTAGCTTTTTCAGCCAATAATTCTAAATTTATAGGCGATTTATAGATTATTCTGGATAAATAGATTATTCTGGATTTAGTTGCTATGGTTTCTCATGCTATTTTTGCCGGAAATTTAAACTATTTATGTTGCGTTGTCGTTTCCATTTTCCACCACTAGGCTCTAACTTTGACCTTCTTCGAGTGTCTCAAATATATAAAAAAAGTACCTCATCTTCAAAAAGAACTTGCTGCAAGCGCTCTATTGAAATATATGTATCAGCACGTCTACGGCACTGACCCGCTCCTATTTTTAATCCTCCGCGATGAGGCGATTATTCTAGCGTTCAGCTCATCGGTCGATGCTGAGGTCAAAGCCCATTCGTTGTGACACAAATCGTTACTGAAGGTAATTCTACAACAGGAACAGAATGTAGAATTCGGTGCATATGCACTATCAGATTTCATCTATCACATTAAGTCTTGTTCTTTCTTCTCCTACACCCAGCAAACTGTTGCTACAAAATGTGGATCAGTCTGTGGGAATTTCAAGACAAGGATTGTTCTCAGAAAGTTAAGGGTTTATGAGCTACGATCAAGGTTGTTATGCTCCGCATAACGCGTATTTCATAGATACTTCATGTCGCCGTCATATCGTATCAATCACCTTTCTATGTAGCTCATTGTTTACACAGATGCGCACTACTGCGCATCTGGATTATTGTGATATCGCCGTTTATAATATAGGTATGATGATACCGTGCTGCATAAAAGCACGGTGCCACTGTTATCTAGGTCCGTTTATATTTGTCAATGCTTATGAATAGAAGCACACAATGAAACTGAACCACCGATCTGCGACTACAGCAGTAAAGCCCCGCAACCAATAAATCGGGAGACCCGCAACCAGTAAGACGGGTACAGAGGTCGATTCCTAGCACAAAGTCTTTCCGGCTTGAACATTAAGCTGGGTTTCTTGAGTACCATGGAAAGGTTTAGAGGGTTCCTGCAAAATTCAGACTTCACAGACTGATTTGAAATTTGCACTGGAAGGGTCCTTAAGAAGTATTACAACTGTTTGAAAAATCTCCTCAAGCTCATTCATCTAGCAGAAATTTATATCGACAAGGCTTCAGGTCTTTCTATAGATCCTGCTGCGGAAACTAGACCCCTTACTGAGCATTCAATTCTTTAATTCTTATGAATTCAAGGTGGTTATTGATACTGACGCCTGTTGTGTACACTAGGGTGCTTCTTTCACGCAGGTTTGGGCCAGTCCATGAAGTGTGAACTTCGCAGGACTCCTTCGAATCCTTTTTAGGTTTGAAGCCTGCAGAATATTTGCTCCAATCAAACTTTCCTCATCTTCATCCACCTCTATCATGCAGTTCAAGGTACGAAGAGCCCATCTGCAAGCCTTTCTTCGTCCTTATCTAAGTTCTAATTGCTGGGATTTGAGAGCGAAGCGAGAATAGCTGGCACTGGAGGTCAAAGAAATAGTAATAGCTGTGTCTTTGGCAGAAACATCAGGGAACTTTCGTCCTGTTCTTTTCTGTACATATCATGTTCCTGTTCTTTTCTGTACCTATCATTCACAATTAGAAATTTACCTAAATATTCTGGGTATCTCGTTATACCGTTAATCCACTGCTATTTGGGAGAACGATTGTTACGTACTCGTTAATGCAATGAGTTGTTACGTTAACGACACTCAGGTGCGCCCTCCTTCCTCGTCCTAAAACTATTGTAGTTCGGCATTATTTCACAAGCTTACTTCGTAAAACAAATATCCTGTACACACTGGCCCATTTGCATTACTTGATATTATTACTACTTTTCAAACACATACTTCTTCTTAGATGCTCCAAACCAGAACTATTGTTCATATAGCTTGAATTCAAAATTTTGGCGGTCTGCCTCCATTTTCTGTGAGAAACCACCTCCCCTTTCTCTGTGTCTGCAATCAACACAGCTCCATAGCTTCTTAAAAAAAAACGATTACAGCTGAGAATGACGCCAAAAGTATGTGGTACTCGGAGCGGCAGAGAAGACATGTAGGCGGTGCGCATAAATACTCATCTTACTGAATACAATGAGGGCAAAAAAATCTGTGTTTATTGTTCAGACAAAGAATAACTTAGAAAAGTACAACTTTGAGGTCAATAAAAATGTATATTAGAACATCTCACAATTGAGCAATCAAGGTATCTGAAGTAAGTTGATATGTCACTCTCTCCGCGGACGTCTATGCTTGACGCCGTTCTGTACCGGTTCAGCGTCGCTGTCACTTTCTTCACATTTGGAACTCTTTCAGTGACAACCTCCTCTTCACCTGCACTTTCTTCCCGTTTTGCTGCAACGAAAAATCTCCTTTAAAGTAAGCTAGTAAGTGTAAAATGTGACAACCTTCACAAGCTTCGTCTTCGCTTCGTCACCAGAAAGTTCAGAATCGGATCGTAAATCTCCAGCTTCACCCTCTGTGACAGTCTTCACCACAATCTTCATGATTATAACGGTCCAAAAGATATGGAGAAGTAACAGAATGAAAAGCATAGCGATAATGACACGCGGGGCATATGGTACCTAAACACCTCCAGTAATGACTAGAAACAGTTGAACCTTTGTGAATTCATGGTAAGTCTGAATCATAGGAGAAAAAACTTCGTCCTGACTAACTTGAGTAAAATCGAGTAAATTGTAGTCGGGTTGAATTAAACCTGCTGCATCAAACAAAGCTGACCGAACAAGAACTAGGGGATAGTAGCCAAGACGAGTAATAATCCATCTAAAATAATAAAGAGGTAAGAATCAAGAATAAAGTGAAGTAAAAAAAAAACAATAAGAAAACTTACCCAGTTAAAAACACAACAAAGCACACATTCGTAACTGCTTTGAGATTGCGGTCGTAACGTGTGAGTTTTCCAAACTCCAGTAGGATATCAGCTACATCATGCGAGATCAATACAAGTGTCCCAACCCTGAAATGTAGATTCTTTGAGTTGTTTTTCATTTATTGGAGGCAACAGTTGTGAACAAAACTCAATATTTCACGATTATTATAGATAAATCTTTTATATAATATATAATTATATAATTTATAATAATTTATAATTTATATAATTATAGATAAGAAGAACGTAAAAGTGTCTACTTATTTTGCGCAAAGGCGCCATTAATTGATATCGACATGTGATTAAAAAAGCAGTTCGGCCAGATTATAGACAACTTTCAAGCGGAAAGAATATCCCCTGTATACAGCCTAATTAACTGCTCCCTGCATTAATAAACGAAAAGAAGTCGAAGAGTTCTCACACAAAGACAATGAGCTACTTTAAAAGAAATAGTACTAAGAATTTTTTTTTGGATTCTGCGTGCATCTCTGCAGAATATTGGAACACGCTTATGGACAAGAATACAAGTCACTCTAATTTCAGTCTTTTTTCCTTCGGATACGACATTTACCTTCCTACTCAAAGGAAAATACAAAAAAAAAAACACTGCAGAACACAAACTAACCTGACAAAATTGATTGTGAAGCTACTGGAAAGCAGACCTATGGTAACAAGATGGTGAATGATCAGCTGCCAAAAGTCGGATCGCCTGACATCAAAGAACGAGGCAATCAACAACGAATAGTAGAACGATGTTTCAATCATGTAGTACCACCTGCAATAATACATGCGTGTAAGCCCGAGGTTTAATAATAGCGAGCATCGACCATCTGTGCCGATAATGGCATGTTGGTTCACTATTACGAGTCCAAATCTCTCACTCACCATACACTATCATCAACCTGGTGGAATGGGTAACCAATCCAGCACTGTTTCACATCCCACAGCCATGGTTTGTTCCAAAGTACTACGCATCCATACAAGAACGCGAAAGTGTAGTAGCTGAAGCGCCAGAAGCACTCAAGTATTCGTTTAACACGTGTTTGTCGAGCGAACCCACCAGACAGGTGGTCGAGGATCTGAAACATTCGCTTGAAAAGCTACCGCTAAGTCTTAAAAAAAACTTTAAAAAATCGAAAAAAAGATCAGATGAAGCAGCTTCTGTACCACAAACATATTCTATGTTAGAATGAAATTAAACCTTAGATTAATTATGAGAAGCTCTTTCTCCTTAACTTAGAAGACAACTTGAGTTAGAGCCGTCAACATACATAACAGCACCGCTATAATTCTATTGATCGGTAGTCCTTCCTAAATATACCTCCTAACAAGTTTACCAGATACCGAGAGCAGGTGCTTGGCGTTCGACAGCCGCGCGGTGGCACCTTCCGATTGCCATGATCAGTTAGCTACACATAGCTGGTTTCTATGATAATTTCCCACATGTGCGCGGCGTCAGTGACGCGATGTTTGGCCATAGTCAACCAAACTTGGTAAGAACAATAACACAGTATGGTGAGGAAAGGTGGATGACGAGGTTAACTGACTTAGGGCATTTTAGCCTACCCTTCCTTTGTCAGAAGCTATGAAGGTAAAGATGTATAGAGTAGTCTTACTCCGTTAACCACTTCACGCTCAGTTCAGTAGCGCATTTCGTAAAAATATAGTTAAAACTATAATATATATGATTTCGGTGTAATTTTGGATAAACGTAGGTAAAGGGCTACACAACAAAGCAGCAAATGTCATTGTTCACGTGTGGAACATTAAACATTGAAAAAAGACTAACCGCCGAAAGAAGCGAAACGTTGCCATAGTAGCCTAAAGCGAAGCCAAGAGGTACACCAACGAAAGACTCGAAGAATATCCTGAAACTCAGCAAATGAAAGAACTCCAAATGGAAGAGAATGGTCTATATTTAGAGCTGCTCACTACAATTCGTTCAAATTGTTCTGCTAATCGAGCTGAGTGAGCTCTACACATTGACAAGCGCTCAAACAGGTCTAGCACTGTTCTGGCATTCTATTCCCTTAGTTAGTTTGCATATTCCAATCGATGTATGGGAATGGAAGCGTCTAGCAACGAAAGTTTGAGCAGAACGTCAGCGACTAAAACGTTACAAGTTGATTTCAACGGCCTATGTGGGAGAAGCCGATGTAGCAGTTCAATATCAGCTCCTACAGGAATTTTCCCAGCGTTATCACGACTTGTTGAAAAGCTGGGGAAGTGATAAAGCAAAGAAAAAAAAACGCAATAAACACCTACCAGAAAGCTAAACCCACCTGAATACGACTAGAGGGACTGCAAAGTACAGGGGGTAGATCAGATCCGAGGAGTTTGTGGGCAACTGGTGCCATTCGACCCCTCGCGGCAGCCAGCGATCCGCTCGCCACACGTCCATCCCACCAGATATGACGACTGCACCGCCCACCCTGCTGACGACGCCGCTTCAGCCTTCTGCCGGAGCTGGAGCCGGTCGCTTGGTACG
>KN730782.1:9787-23231 GCA_000816745.1 Ancylostoma duodenale | reverse complement strand
GCCCCGCCCCTGTCTGCGGCCATTTGGAGTTCCCTATATGTACGATCGCTGCGGCAAGTCCATTCACCTTTTTCATAGGGTACTACGACCTACTAACAATGAAATCGAGCTTTTCACTGTCTACGTTAACTTAAGCAAGAACACCTTCACCGGACGGCAATGAAAATCAGTCCTCAGTTCACAAAATCTATCCCAAGGATGATGACAAAGAGATGGTGCTTCTATCGAAATGGCACTAATCTCACAGCAAAGTGATTGCAAAGTCGTGCAAGAACTATAGACCATCTGCATGTACTGACACGAATCTTGAACCGATTCAGATCTGCACCACTATATTTTCTAAGAATTCTTGAAAAATATGTTCGGCGTAATGAACGTTGAGAACAAGCAAAGCAACGCAGCTAGAATACACTAAAAGTGCCAAATTTATTATCACACCACTGCTTTACCTCATTATTATCACACCTTTGCTTTGTAGCATATTTTAGGAAATACAAAACTCCGCTCGAAACAACCAAGACAAAACGCTATCGTTATCAGGTTCCTCAGGACTCTTCGAATATGCTGCATTAACATTGAAGAAAGATCACTATTACACTATATCACACTTAATACAGGAGTTGACTAGCTGCCAGTAGAAAATGGGAATAGAACTGGCAAAAGAAAACCGTAATTGCAACAATATGAATGACAAGTCATGTAAGTAAGGCGTACTTCATGTATATTGTCCTTAAAATGCAATTGTGTACTAAAAATCATAAAAAGCCATATCTACAATAATACAATCACATAAAAAGCATATTTCAGAGGTTCTTACATGTAAAAATTGGCAGTTCGAACAACTGCGCATTCAAGCATCACCTACAAACTATAATTAAGCGCATCTATATGTATACAACTGTATCGTTACCATTTCATATTACTATCAAAGCGGTAAAACTGTGAATACAACAAGCCCGTCGTCGAGATCGCGTCGTCCACACCTACGGTTTTCATCGGAAATTTGCATACAAGCACAGGTGTGAAGATGAAAAGCGTTTGATCCCGCATCCACGATGCAATTGGACTGAAATGGTGACTCAGAGTACATACAACAGATAGAACTATTTCGCAAATGGACACAGAATATGCTTCCCTGGCTCTGTTGTTCCTACCTGAGATTCAATGACTTGAAATGTTAAAAAAAAAACTTAAAGCTTGTTGTAACCTAGAACAGTGGACGGGTAAATAAGGAAACGAATTGTCCTTAAGAGTGTCAGAAACATCTGCCATGAGAGAACAGTAATACTTATGTACCGTATTGAAATTGAATTGCAGCTACGACGAGGAGGAGACAACAAGGAAATTCATTTAAAGAATAAAAAAAGCTCAAAAATCACCCGTGAAAAGGTGAGTAGAAAATTTTTTAGGGAGGAGGGAGCGTATCTAGTCCTAGAGGCACTAGAGGCAGACCTAATTCCTAATCTATAATCAGACACAAGTTGTGGGAATCAGATTGATGAAGAAAAAGCTGTCATCAGAACGCGAAACACACGTGACGCCCATTTTTGGTTTTGAGACCCCTCGGTAGACATCGACTCTGCCTTTACCAGTAATCGGTTGTAACGATGACGTGCGTTGAGCTATTTCTAACGCCAGTACGTGGGATATCTGCGTCTTCGCATTATACTTGTCGATATCTGCGTCTTCGCATTATACTTGCCGATATCTGCGTCTTCGCATTATGCTTGCCGATCGAAAATTCGAGTAAAATAATGCACAACGAAGGCATTTTTTCCTGATGCAAAAGGACTCCAACAACTATTGTATATTTGGCGAATGCGTAGCTATTGCACTAGCAGTAATGGCGCGAAACCAAACTCTGTTACCTATTTGTGTTGTTTTTTTTTACCAGTCACTGACTACGCCGCAGAGTGTTAAAATGATAGGAGTTGACACCAGTTCGTCATTCGAACGCACTAGTGGTAACCGAAAGCGACTGATAGAATTGCTGAGAAAAAATTGTTTGGTAAACCTTGCTCTGAAATATGATCAGAGGTGAAAGTCAATAAATTTAAATTTCCGTCACGTTAAAATTCCAGACAGTAAACTTGTTGAGCGAATTCAGCAACAAAAACAAGAAACCTAAGAGTCGGTGTTGCCGTTTTCTGAGACAGAAAACGCTTCTTATGTTGCGCAACGTAGCTCCTTGAATATGCAAAATAATCAGAACACTCCGTGGTTGTTTGGATCACGGATCTATTCTCAGCACAGTCGTATTCACCACAGTGCGATTTTGCCAAATAGTTTTCAGTTTCATGCCGCTCCGCATTTTGAGGTGGTCACGCCCCATTTCTTGAATGAGATCTGGACGAAAATCAGAACCGCCATATTTCACTAACGGAAGGTGACAATCGATCCTGTTTTTTTTTTCATATTGTGTGGCTACGTCAATTTCTCACCCTTTTTTGCGCTCTACAATGTAACTCTCATCGAACTTTCACCAAAGCTCAGTGATAGTGTCGTGATAAAGCGATTAGTCTGCCCAAGAATATGATTTTGGAAAAATGTGTGATTAGCACTCTTAGTATATCATGGCCTGTCAAACTACAAGATAGGAGCAGTCTTTTTTAACCATGCATTAACACTGAAGGACTATCGCGCTTCTCTTGGGAAAACTGAAAATCTGAGTAAATGACCATTGCCGGAAGTCAAACACTCACTTGTGAGCATGGAAATTGTACATCTTCCCGAGTTTCTTATCCAGAATGAACGATGGTGCAGTCCTCACTTCCAACATATCAGTTTCCAGACGTGCCTTGAAAGAAAACCAAAGACGTACGTGGTAACTACGAAGCGAATATAACCTCCACTCACTTGATTAACCAAATTGCATGCCATTCTTCCGGCAAGTCGAGAAGAGGCTGCCAATCCAGAAGCCAAATTAGACCAGTCGTTACCAGAGCTGACCTACAAGTTGAAGAGCTACTTACCGATGAATGCAAGTGATCTGAGTTAAGGAAATTAAAATTAATTGACTAAATAAAGCTAATTTTTAGGCAAGACAATTATAATTATTAACGACAATTTTGTAGAAACACATGGAGAATGTGAGTTCTGTCTCGATAGTAGCTGTTTGGTCGCTGTGACCAAGCCCACACGATACACCTCTGTCCTAGGTATGAGTCACACACGTCTTTTCTAAGTATGAGAAGCTACTAATTACAATGAAGCATCGCTAAGAGCATTAATTAACAACGCACCACCATCTGGTAGGTCAAACACTGGAAATGTATTCTTTGAAGGCGATAGCCGAAGTTCTTCGAGTTTGGATTCATTCGATCGCGACCAAAGGTTTTCAATAGCCAGTCGAGCATCTCAACAACCTGAAATAAATAAAGACTTACTTTTAAAAATCAGCAATTGTGAAAGGAAACAGCTCATAAGCTTAGAAAACCAAATATTCTTGCCTTATGGGCATGCACAGTCCCTGCTTGTACAGGATATTCTTCCATATGAGGGCCACCTGCTACATGGGATAAGAATGCCAACTCTTGCTCGTTTATGCCCAAAGAATCAACATGCGGGATTATCTGAACGAATAAACTGTTCTCTCTATTGATTGAGATACATTACAATTGCAGACATACGAACAAAATACCTCACTCGCTAGTTAATGAGAACTCAGAATGTCTGCAATAAGAGATTAGAAAGTTGATGGTCACTTACGCGGTGTAGGATGTCGAACATGAAGGTAGCATCGGCAAGACTTCCTAATTCGAAATGAATGGGAACCTAGAAATGAAAAAAAAAACACTCAGTAGAAAATTTCGACCACTTAATCTCCATATTTGGAACTCACTTTTGAAGAGATTTGCAGGAGATTTCGTCGGATCATTCGTAGCTTCTCTAGTCTCATTTCTTTATTCTAAAGTAAAACGTTCACTTTAGGTTTGTGAGGAAAAAAGTCCCGCAGCCAGAATCAAAACATACATGAAACTCTAACGTGTGAATACCAGACAGGATTATGAGATCTGGTTTGAACTGAGCGATTGCTTTGAAGAACATCTCCATCACGACAGTGCTCCCACTACAAATAACCTTTTCGATGGAGGACAACATCATCCTCACATAGAGAGAAGTCAGCTTTTACTATGCTTTCCGAAAAAAAGAAACGGAAAAGTTCACAGACCTGAAATGGTCGTGGCTCGTAATAAACCGACTACTACTTGGCGCGATCCAATCACCCAAAGTTTCTCCTTGCTTGTACTCCATAATCACGTGCAATTCATCCTTAAACAAAACAAGGATCAAAGTAGGTTTTGGAATCCAAATTGGATAATTCCCCAACGCTTTTGAAAGCGAAATGAAAACAACATCGTGCTTTTGCGCACCACATCACTTGTACATGTCAATGTTCGGTCGTCCCGGAAATCTCTCTCCTCCATATATGACATGGAACCTCACACCATTGATAAAGAGCTTACGGTTATTTGTTTGCATAGTAAGAATTCATGAAGCACTGTATGCGAAGAACCAATTCCGATAACAAATCCGTCTCGAAAAGAAAATTTATGACATGAAGTTAACACGTACCTTTGTAATCCTTGTGGAATTGGTCCTCCTCACTGATGGATTCAACAAAGCTTGACTTCTTGGACCAATGGGACCGACAAGATATACCTTGACAAAGGAATTGGTTCATGCAATGAATCAACGAAGTTTTAGTTATATACTTCTGTGCTAGGGAATCCGGATGCTATTCGTTCCGCCATTAGCGCAGCGTTTCCTCCGATATGGTACTGTGCACGAGGTATAACCGCTTCTGCTTGACGAACCACCGTTTCGAACGTGCTTTCCGAGGACATGTACCTTGAAAAGAGACAATGTTGAAGTTATGTCGGAATAGTAGTAGTAGAGCAATTAACATCAATTACTTACCTCTCAGCGGGTGCACCTCTCTGGAAAAAGTGCACAAATGTCTCGTGAAGGTCATCTAGTGTCTCCAGACTCTCATGATCCTTGCCCCTTTCACATGTTGTATTTAGATTTTCAATAATCTGTATACCTGACACGATAACATCCACATTACAGTTAAAGCTGAAACGAGCAAAGGTCTTTGCAGAATCTTAATGGAGCATAAGATACTGCTCTTACCCTACAACTGCTCTTCTGAATGGAATACCAGGCTTTGCTATAGCTCGATCCCATGCCAGTGACATAGCACGTTCCACTGAATACGATCTCAGCTGGTGTTGTTCATGCAGATAGCTGCAACGACGATGGTGACTTTTCATTACCTTCTCAATCTTCTTCAAAACTTGTGAACAACCATCACAGGTTTGGCATGAACTCACAGCACCACATAGTCACGTCACGTTTAGACCTCACAAAGGAGGACCAATGTCGTCTTTTTGGAGAAACTAACCGAGAGATGAGGTGCACGCTCCCGGAATCCCATGGGAAGAAATCAATCGAAGTGAAGACACTTCAACGACATTACGGATAATCTATGTGTATAGTAATTATCGTTCTTTTTCAGTAACACCAATTGGGCGCAAATTTTCGCTACTCGGCAGCCATGTTTTATGGCAAACAAGACCAAATTTGTTGCCCCTATCTCGAAATAACAAAACAGAACAAACAAGTCGATGGAACCGTGTTCCCTACGCTGTAAAGATCCAGAAAGCAAAAAACTAGACAGTAATATGATTTTGCAAGTCTTTACTCGTGTACAACGACGCCCTCAAAAGTGTGTATGCGATATTACTGCTGTACTGTGTACTGGGCTCTACTGTTCTTATTGCAAGATGATTCTCTATACATAATCGACCACCCTCCCTAGATTTCAGAGGTGACCTATTCTTGAGTGACAATGAGTAGCACGTTTTGCAAAGTCCAGATTTCCCATCTAACTTTGAAGATGCAAACGCCAAAAAATTCTAGAAAGAAGAGCAGTGATCAGGATGATAGAGGGCTCATAAGCCAACTAGCGTAAGTTTGGCAGATTCCATCAGATCTTATAAGCCAGCAGTTTTAGATTCTCTTATACTAGACCGAACAGTTTCTGTAGAAGTCCTGATGATTTCAACTATGTAAATGATTGTGCCGGAAGCCAATGCTGCTGTATCAAACCATTGATTATTAGCGCAAGCGACTAGTGGTTGGGTACTGCTTTTTCTTCGCAAAAAAAAAACATGCAGGAGTAGGTTGACGTAATTGGCAATGCAGAGAAATCCGAGTAATCGACAGAACACTGAGATGGATGCCTCCAAGTTTGAAAGACAAAAACTATAGGCAAGGGCAGTGAATAACTAATAATTGTAAGATCTTGGAAGAAAAAAAAACAGGATGGCGACTACAGAATTTCGCTCAGACATTGTTCCTATCACGACAAGGATGTCTTACTCGCCTGGAGCCAGGATAATTCAGAAGCATCATGCGTGCGCTGCTTTAAGCTCAATAATTTTGGTGGTGACCAAACACGGTGATGAATAATCCAGACAACGTCATGATTTTTAACAGACAGAAAGCGACAAGGTGAAACCATACACATACAGATGAGCTATCTGAGTACTATCTGAGAGCAGAGGCAAACCACCGGTACTCCAAACAGGCAGACCTGGGCAGCTACGAGAAAACCCTGCTGAGCTTTCAAACAGATTCGAAGAAAGCACTGCAGTAAACTGTGTCAGCCGGTTAGTCCTATAAATTCTCAGGCTGCAAGTATAAGTCTCCGAGTGGTATAGCACATACTAGCATCGCCGTAGCTCTGAACATTTCGATTTTGACAAGTTTTGATTGTGTGTCGGCAGTTGCCGGTATTGGACCGTTAACAATTAATATATACAAAAAAATTAAGTCGCCGAGAGATCGGCGATGCCAGCTGCTACATTCATCGAAGACTAGTAAACCAGCAGTGCTGAGCAATGCCATATCAATACAACCACTGTTATTCTGTTTCGACCAATTTAAACAGCAAGAAAATATGATAGTGCCATTTCAGAACGCTTTCAAGGTCAACAAATCACGACAGCGCAGGGTTTTTTTGATAACTCATCACTTCTTTGTTTTAACCAGCCAGTACTACACTATCAAGTGATATACGAAGTACTCGGAAACAGTCCCACTCGAATATGACGGATACACTTTTAAAACATCACCTAGCGAATTTCTTCATCTGAATTTGAAATTACCAACCTGTACAAATAGGGTACAATAAAGAAGAAGAATGCCGCATGTAACAGTCGATGTTGAGGCGAAAATAAGAATGGTACCCACGATTCGATGAACATCACCCTACCGCATCAATTTCCTGCCAATAAAAGATCAATTAGTACGATGAACATATGAAAGAAACTGCGGACAACCACGTAACAGCAACCAACTTAGCGCATTGATGGAGGCGGAATGAGCATAAAGAATCGGTACATAGAGAGAGGTCAGGCATGTTTTGAGGAATGATAACAGAGCATTAAACTGACAGTGTGCTTATCAGCAATGTGGAAAAGATGACCATTTCAAAGTGAGCAATGCGAGAAAGGTTTCAGAGTACTTTACAACTAACATATGAGAATAGGTGCAATTATTTATGACCATTCTGTATGGTGGAAATATGGAAAGGAATCCACAGCAGCAAAGTGTGTGATGCCGTTAACTTCACTTCAAAGCGAAAACATTGTTCGTTTCCAAACTCCTAGCGCCTAAGATGAGCTGCTGCCGCAACAGACTACTGGATCCCAAAATTATTACAAGTAGCTTCAAAATAAGGAAGACATTTCCGCTTAGTGCTGGCTCGTGACACAGACTCCCAACAGATTCTACGGAACAGAACACTTGGATTCTAAGCGCGGCTTTTAGCTGTTCTCGGAAACGAATTGCGGAGTCAAGATGCTTTAGGCTATGAAATCGCAACTCACAGCCTTCAATACAACTTTTGTACGGACTATTGGGCTTTGCTAAAATCTACAAGAAACAGCGTAAAAGTCGAGTCGGGTCGGGCACAAACTCCAGAACTAATGTCGGCTCCTCATGTTCTACTATCTCGATAGCCTTCATTCTTCCTATTCGGGTCTACTCATCGCAGTAGAAATTGAGGCAGTTCTTGCAGAAAACATCAGTTCAAAAGTATGTTCTGATCATAGTGTAACAGTAACGTTTGCAAGGGTTATAGAATCTTCATATCGCTAGTGATAATGGTTTTACAATTAACAAGGAAAGAAAACCAGATCCAAAGCTCAGCAAGTGCTAGAAAATTTCCCTCCTAAAGAAGCATAGCTAGCTGATCTCAGTAAATTTCACATAAGCATCTCAGACGATGCATTTCTAAAATGGAGATAGGTCACGTAGAAGACAGCAAGAAGGTATGAAAAGAAATGGCCACCAGCCGTTTCACAGGTTCTGCCTGTGTGGTGCTAAGAACAATTTTGACTGGCTCAGAGATGTTGGGTAATGATGAAATGAAACCTAGAATGCTGGTAATCGTGAAAAAAAAAGCTCTGAATGTCCACGCTCTAAGCATACGTTCAAATCGTTACTGAGATAGAGAAACTGCAAAATGACAATAACCGACGGTTTCAATGAATTGGCAATACCACAAAATGTTATTAACACTGACACATTGTAATATATTATCGATTGGTAGCTGCACTGTACGGCCGCACGTTGCAGTATACACCGCAGCTGCAATTCACCGCCTTACAAAGGCGGAGTAATTGGATTAGGATACATTGATTGTTATCCCGTATCTAGACACAACTTTTATGCAGGACTTGGTAACAGTAAACCGCACGCAAAAGCTTATGTTTGCTTGCTCAGATCATTACGAAGGTAGGGTCTATGTGTGTCCCTTCATATGTCAAAAAGGAAAAAAATGAATGAAACGCTTTTTGAGGGTAAACAACGAAGTTAAACATAGAATGCAAGGAGAGTAAGAGCAACAAAAAAGGATTGGCAAGTGGCCGGATTGACCCTGCTACTACTGCTAGTTAAATGAAAAATAAAACTCATTAAATGAACAAAGAGATGTTACATCAGCACCCTAGCAGCAAACATTGACAGTGAACTGGTGAGCGTTCTAAGTGAGTCTCAATTGGCGCCACTCCGAGCGGCGCTAATTCACGAACTGGTTAACGCTGACGGCAACAGACAATATGGTAGGTTTTTCTGCACGTAGCAGCCAGACCGTGCTCGTAACTGAAACTACTTACGAGAACTCGACGAGTAACCAAATAGTACATAATAAGTCCCAAAAGACGGAAGATGGTAACCGTATTATTACACTTAGCACCGGGAGAAGTACGGTGAAAGGAACGCTGATTACCTACACCATGTAAGGAACCGTCGATAATGACGAATAACGGCATCTCACCGTTGACAAGAGATGCAGCCTTTTTTTGCAACTGTCGTTCGCGTCTCCCAAGAAGATGAAACGAAAATTGCGCAGCGACCAACCGTGCCAAAACTCGTGCATCGACTTTTCCGCCGTTTTCAGTTCTAATGTGGTGCTCAAAATCTTAATCCTGGTACTTTTACCAGATAACAAACATGATGTTGGAGTTAAAAGGCAAATATGATGTGGGAAATAAAAACAGGAACTAAGCATTGAGAGAGGGCACCTAATAACAAAAGTAGTGACCGTTTTCGAGCATAAAACACCATGAAACATTCAACTAATTTCTTTTCTGCGAACGATAACAAAAGATCATACCATGACGACCATCCCCATCGCTATTAAATACCAGTCAATCTCGAGTTCAGCTGCAAACATTTGCATTTTACTTTTTGTATGAAATCTCCATTATGATTCAGTTAGGGCCATTAAGTGCAATCTGAACTCTGGTTAAGTGCAAACGTTCCAGTATTATGTATAAAATGAGTGAACGAGAAGACAGCAGTAATTCTTAATCTAGAAATTTGCAAACAATTGTAAAGTGCATAGCCGCAATCTCTACTACCACAAACTGCTTCGTAATGCTAATTGAAATCACGCAATAATAAAGATGAGCTAAGGCGTACTCTTCGTTTGAAGAGTTTTCATCAGTCTGGTTAGCCAGCCAGTTTTACAGTGTTCCAGCATGCTGTGCGTGTCAGCACGCAACGAATTCTTGGCCGTTTCTAAAATGGGCGCAGAAAATCTCGCCCGACTTCCTCTCCCTTGCTGACCAAGGAGCAACAATATACTTATGCAAATACCACTCCTTCTAAATACTGTAGAAGGTAAGCAGATGCCGTCGCTCCTACTCAAATATCTGTACCATGTTGGTAAAAACAATCCCAGTAGGTCTCAAAATAAGCAAATGCTCGTTGCAAATCCATTTACTTACACTTGTCTAACCACTACTAGGGTGAGTGGTACCTGTGCTAGTTACACAACAGAACTGGACTACCTGACGAAGAAGCGCAAACTCGCAAGCATGTCATAAGAAATTCGAACAAGCGATAAAGATCAAGGAGAGTGTAGATAGCAAAAGTGAGCATTATTCCCGAACATTTTCATGCTTATTCGGCTTTATGTGCGACCCACTCATACCAACTCCTAAATCAACTACAAAACATGCAGCTAACTAAGAATAGGTATATACCTGCCGCGTACTTCCTAAACACTGCATCGAAACAGTCGTGATGCGTCATTACGTGGCTAAGAGTAAGTTCTAACTGGATATGGATAATTGGGATGTTCAGCAAGTAAACATTGAATACCTGGACGATTGCGGGCCTTTTGACACCCTTCAGACCGTCAGATCCCAGTCACTGCAAGTCACACGAACACTAGCCTTCACACAACTAGTCGACCATTCAGTATGCTGAGGACTCACAAAAAGGAGGAAATACCTGATATTCTGAAAGTAGCATGAAAGAGCTATGATTACTGACTTGATATCTCGAGAAAATTGCTTAAAACCAGTGAATGTGTTCAGCTCTTAAAATGTTGGCCTTAGAAAACGTCAAATACGAAATTCTCAGCGTATTCCATGAGAGCTAGCCTGGTGGAGAACAATGGGATAGCTCAAAACAGGCCATGCAATGGTCAAAGTAACCATGATCTTTCACGCTATTAATCGACACTTGTAAGCGTATAATCAGGAAACCCTATCATACCTGCCTTGGCAATCAGCTAAACGTAACAGCTGGCATTTCACAAACTCTTTTCGAAATCATGACGTTATCAAGCAACGCTCTGAATGGAAAAAAGAAATCCATATGTACTATCTTTATTAAAGTAACTTCAGAGTATCCGGAAAAATCTTAATAACAATGTTGTTATGAACTGCTCAACTGACTCTCATTTAGAGAGAAAATCGCACCTGCACAGAACATAGATGTACGGTGGAGCGCGCAAACGGCTGACACCCGCTCCATTGTCGCTCTCTCGCCTTGTAAACGTCAACAATACCGTCAACACACGGCAATCATGTGCATTACACAGAAACATACTCAAACAAATATAACAAAGTTCCAAAAGACAAAAATAAGTCGGTTAGTACCTGGATGGGGAAAAGATCACCAAGTACGGAAGAATGAAGACGGGTTCTCACGGAATACGGCCACATTTGCGTGAAACGGTGTACAAGAAGAAGCGCGAAAAAAAAAGAACAGAAATCTAACATGAATATTTTGAATTTGGATTGATAAACCATTTTCTATTTCATTCACAAAAATCACCAAATGGAATTCTAGATACTGTTGGAAAAGAAACCGTAATATTGCCACAGAAGATGCGGGAAGGAAATCGCGGGATTGGAGATCCTCGCGCGCACCTTTACAAATCGCAAGGCGTGGGCACACATTTAGCGGCGATGCCGTCGGTCGCGATCGTCTCTGTCCCTGTCACGACGATCGCGATCATCCCTACGATGTCGGTCGCGCGAGCGACTCCGACGACGATCGCGATCTCGTGAACGCGATCTAGACCTAAAAGAAGTGCTTGACGTAGGTACTTGCAAAGTACTTTGTAATATGAGCTTACCTCCTACGTCTATCTCTGTCGCGTGACCTGTCTCGGTCATGTGAACGCCGCCTTTCACGTTCACTGAAATATCAATGAATACCAATAGGCGTCCTCTGTGATGATCGTCAAAGTTATTGTTAGCTTGATTCAAAAAAAACGAGCATAATACGTAGGTGTATTGGGGCTTTATCTTAATGAATGGGTCTCCTCAGATATCTATGTTTCGAACATGGTGAGGTAGGAATCTGTCTCAAACCAAAAAAGATTGAAAACTGAATTAAGCAGGGGAGCCATCCAGCGCAGAATCGAAGGAAAAAAATCTGAGAATTCAATTCGGACAATTTCAGTGGAGAATACGATGAGGCGGTGCTCAGAAATGAGCTCTTGACTACATATAATCAGGTGCGTTTGAAAAAAAAAACTAAAAGACGTCAAGGGTTAGAAGAACGTTTCAGCGCAACACATGATTAACAAGGAAAAATTCCTCAGAACTCATTGCTAAAGAAATAAGACGAATGCAGAAACTAACGAAAAACTAAACGTACCGTCTTTCACGCTCCTCCCTCAGTTTTTGTCGCTCCTTCTCGTTTTCTTCATCGCGCTTGCGAATGCGCTCCTAAAAACTGAAGAGATAATGCAGTTGTACGAACGAAGGAACAAAAAACAGCGCTTCAACAAATGTGGATGAATAGGTCAGCTACATAGCCAATCTTCAATTGACATACCCGGAGCTCTTCAATAGTAACCTTAATTTTCGAAAATCCCATGTGCATTTTGCCACTCAGATGTTCTTCAACTCGACATTGGGCATCGTTCTTGATCAGCATTGATCCACACACTTCGCAGACCTTAAATATCGATTACCGGATTGAAACAAAAAACAATAATCACAAAGAATAGAATAGCCTGTCATTACCTCCATAACTTTGATCGCGGACTCGTCAATTGGAGGTGGAATGGTAGCAGTGTTGTTCAATCTCTTCAAAATTGTACATCAAACTCGTTGACGGAAAAGCTACTATCCCCTCTCACTTACCTCCTCGATAGCGGTTTTTTGTTTCTCCAGCTGTTCAATCTTATCGACAAGTTCCTGACATTTCGTAACAAGACCTTCCTCACCGGCCTTCAATTAACAAGCTTCAGAACAGGTAATTATCACCCAAAACCTATACTGCACGTGAAGTATAGCGCTCTGTATCGCTATCGCTTGGCGATAGCGATTCTCATACTCATCGTCTGTGCTGCTCATAATTGGCGTCATTGAGGCGCTAACCACAAATAAATGATAGAGGAAAATGTTGCTGAAGCAACAGCGACAAAGAGTGCTACACTACACATGGAATCTTATTTCATCGTAACCTTCTCTGCTTCTGCCATGCACAATTTGATTTCCCCATCAATCCTCGCGATCTCTTGTTCATCACGGAGTTTTCGCAAGTCTTCTTTCTTCTGCAACAAACAAACAACAGATACGGAAGCGAAAAAAAAGTACGGCGAGAAGAAGTTGGACAATGA
>KN730775.1:0-13454 GCA_000816745.1 Ancylostoma duodenale | reverse complement strand
CGGGTGCGATCATCGCCCCAAAGGTGGCGACGCGTTGTGCAGGCAGCTGATATCACCGCCGTGACACTTTACTACGGGCCTTACTCACATGTACGAGGTGGCCAAAATTACGAACCCGTGCACCTAAGTAGCTAAGCAGCCTAAAAAATGTACCTTGGAGACTTTTTCGAAGGGCGTGATTCAGGTGTCAAGCAGCTCCCATACTGGCATTGCAATGGTTACGTTTTGAAATTTGCTGCACCAGCTCAGGGAACCTAGGAACCGTGTTTTGCATGAGATGGAAGGATGCAAATTCCACGATCAAGACATGCGTGCTCGTGCAAAACACGGCTTTTTAAAATCAATGGTTCTACACCAACAATGGTGAAGCTCATGCAAAACCCATGCGTCTCCAAATCCTATGCAGATCCGGTACACATCTGCGCATAGCGATGCAAAACACGGTTTCTAGGTTTCCTGAGTTGGATCAGGAACATTCACGCAGCATCCTGGCGGAGCTGACCATTAGGCACTGAGAATCACCCTCGTGTTGATGGTATTCAAGTTTTTTGAATTTCTTGGCCCGGTTCACGTTGAAGGGCAAGACATGCGCAGTTTAGATCAAAGGTTTGGTTCTGCAAGGTCCTGCTATTTTGCAGTTCTGTCGCAAAATCTACCAAACCTTATCTAATGTTTAACGTCATCTATCAAAATTTATTCAAAAAAAAAATCTCTGCTTTGTGTGCAGGAATCAACTGATGACGTTCATCTTCTGAGCACCGGTGTGCCCGCTGATGGGAAATATTTCAGCGGAAAGCTGCGGATAAGTGCTCCTGATCGAGAGTGACCTTTCCAGACAAACTTAGCAATTTGCTGGGAACCACAAAAACAACCCATTTTCTCCGGCATCCGCCTCTTTTCATAAGTGCACTACGAGAGTGTTCGTAGTATTGCTATGAAAGGTTTTCTGTGATTTATAGTGGTATTTCGGCTGGGGATTTGACAGCCAGTGAGCTGATTGTTTTTCAGAAACCTCGATCTCCCCAGGCGAAGAGGGTCTCCGTGGTTGCCGGAGGGGATAGGATGATTTACGTTCACAAGAACCGCAAGAACCCAGTCTCATTCAAGGTGGGTTCCCCCATTTTTCTTTGTTTCCCACGTGAGGGAGTTTCCTTTTCTTCTAAAAGCGCATAAATTATCGAGTGGGCATTAACATGGGAGTGGTAAACAAAAAGGACAATTGAAAGGCTGCTTACATGGCCTACTGCGGAATTCCGCAGAGAGAATGACTTCAAATGAGCAGGGAGAGAAGTTTCCAAAAAGGGTAAGCATGCACATTGAAAGAGGGAATGGAGTTGAGTGAGTGGGTAATTGAACCACGGCACAGAATTCGACGACAACAAACAGGTACCTTCGAACAACTCGTTTTGTGGTTTGAGCCTCTCCCTCTGCCAACCTCATTCATGCAAGCTGAGCCTTCGCGTCTTAGTACAACTTCAGTTGGAGAACGTCGTTCACCTTTCTTCATTTCCTCCGTTCTCAGAGTAGTCATACAAGAGTGCAGCAAGTAAATGGTGTCTAAATGTTAGGGCAGGCGACTTGTACTATGTTCTTTTCTCTACGGACCTCTCCTGGCGTGGGATAAAATGCCTTGCACAAAGAAGCAAGGCAGGGACAAACTCTGAAGCTATACACATACTTCCAGAAAGGGAAAAGGGGAGAAGAGGAATTTCAGATAGTTGGCGAGTTTTTTTTTGTTCGCCGCCTCTTCTCTCTCAATACTCGTAACATCGCTAATTCAAGATCAGCACTGTTTTCTGATAAAAAGGTGCTACAAGTGGAATTCATTTGTTTATGGGCCTAAGCCACACATCAGGCTGTGTGACATTGGAAATTATTTTTGTCTCGTGATAATGATAGCTGTGGATTCCTATAGTTATAACGGCCAGCAAGAAAACAATTACCAACGTGCTTTGCGTGAAAACGGGGAATAAACTGAAGTGAATATATATAGTATTCTATTTGCATGCAAAGAAGAAGTGGTAGACACGACTAGGACTCTACAGATGTATACTAGCAATTCCTATAGCAGTCACATAATTTTCTAGAGAGTAAATAAAGTAAACTCTCAACGAGAAGAATCAGGAGAATCAGTAAAATAGAAAGTAACGTTGACAAATGTCTTTGTGCACGCCGCTTTTGGCTCTTAACAGAAGCCAAGACGGAGTTTGGTTGCAGCCCTCACTCTCTTTCCGGTTTAGATCTCGTCTTTCCACTGTCACGGTCTTGACAAAGAGCCTCTGCTTGAAAAGGTTAACCACCTTGCTTGAGAAAAAAGTAACATATGATGACGAACTGCTTGTTGCAACAGTCTGTGGCGGAAATTTTCTTAGAGTAAAGAAGGTTTTCCTCACTTTTTGTTTTCGCTTCTGTCGTGGATTTGTTTTTCGGATACACCTACTTATACGAGTGTAATAATCTTGTACGCAAACGTCGACCGATAGAAATATCCAAGTTTAAGCGCGGATGAGAGTATGCTATGAATAGAAGTTTCTGGCTTGGATAACGGCTTTTATCCAGGAGATCCGGTTCAAGATAATTGGGGCTGACCAATTTTCGACTATTCGAAGGGTTATGTAATTTTAGTGCGACTTTGAGGAAAGGTTAGGGAGACACACCAAAGGTTCTGCCTGGCACCAGCAACTCTTTAGCTATCTTGTTCAACAAAAAGTGTGATCCCGCACAACACTTACAGGATTTATGAGCCTATTTATCATCGCAAGGTCTCTAAACATGCACAATCATTTGATTCTGTTGAAATTGGTCGTAATCGTATGGCCTCGACATTGCATCTGCAGGAAGACCAATGCGTTGATGACAGTGATCTTGGGCTAGGATTCGTGAACGCACAACCCGGAGAAACCAGGCTAGCAAACCAACCTTTTCATCCTGCGCCTCCTAACACTACCTGATCTAGTATGCCAAAATCAACAACGACAATCACAGTTGGTCTGCTTGGTTATCCTTTCATGAATCCCAGCCCTAAAGTTGTCTCCTTTGGAATGCGAGCGAGCACCCACATGACGAAGCCGCTGATTGCCGGGCCACGTCATGGACCTGTTAGTGGTAGGGCGTGGGTGGAGGATACCGGTTCTGCAAGGCCTTCAGCGACGAATATGTCCCGACGATTCTGAATTCTCTAACCACAATGAGGGTTGATTTTTCCTATTTCCTGTTAGTGATCGCCTTGAAAACGGTGTTCAACTATTGCCACATCGCCTCGCATTATGTTCTTCTCAATATCCGAGAATTCCGTTTTTATGAAAAAAAAAACTAGAACGTCTTCTCATTCACATTTTAGTAATTTCACCACGAATGTCATTTGATTTGTAATTTGCTCGCCTCACATCTGAACTGTGCAGCGTACCCCAGATATCATCAATATCTAAATGCCTGCTCATGGATTTTAGCCTCTACTGCTGCTGGGATAAAGGCCAAACTAAATGTGTCGGTAACCTCTGTCATTGAGATCGTTCTGATTCAAAGCTCAAAAGCTCAAATCTTCTTCCTCTACCACCTACTGGAATATCTTGGCGAGAATTTGTTCCTGGGAAACTCTGTCCGACCTCAATCGGCTACTTTTCATAAAACTGCCAGAATCTTTATTTTCTGGGCGTACTAGATTGAGTGTCTCGTTCTTGTAAAGGCTGTCTGTCGGTCAGTTGATTATGCCAGGTGTGTTCACTGCAAAAACCACCAAAAAATGCACTAAAAATGTTCAGAGAGTGGTTGCAACGGCTCTTTTCTGAGCTTTTTGTATGCTCACTAAACTGTCATCGAGGAATATCTTCCATCAAATGTTGGCGAAAGTCCAAAGATGGCTCTCGTGGTTACATCATTTCCGCTCCCTTTCTCTGCAATGGGTACGGTTCTTGTTTTGAGCAGAAACATTTCGTAAGTTCTTTTCATTTTCCTTGTGAATATTGAGCAGTGTTACATCATTGTTGTATCAGCTAGAATTTATTCAACAGATCTGACTTTCTTATGACTTAAACTTCTTGATTTTGAAAACAAACGAAAAATGAATGGGATCGCAAGATTCTCCTTGATAATGAGAGCAGCTTTTCTAAAATACTCCTTTCGTTCCATTAAATGCATGACGATTTTGTTCTGACTTGGAATTTATTATTCGCTTTTGCTATCACTCTCCCAATAATTGTTTCTAAGTGATTAGAATTAGAACTACATAGTTTTCAATCACTTTATATGTATTTCCAAATTGAACTGTCTAGGTCTTTCTTTTGGTGGAGACCCTTCTTTCTCCCACACTACCCTGTGCTACCGCTGTTCACAAGCACACATACACACAGTGGAATTCAAAAGCGGTGGCCCATCCACGGTCTCACGAAGGACGCCGCGCAACCGCACCGCGCGCGCCATAACCGGTGTCTTCCGCTGCTTTTGTGCTATTTCTAGCAGCTTCTACCCGTTTTAAGGGTTTTCAACCGAATCGGGAAGAAAAGGAATAGCATTCCGGTGGCAGTCGACATCGATCCCGCTGCGCGCGGCGCGGTTGCGCGGCGTCCGAATCGAGGCCGCGGATGGGCCACCGTCATTGACGTCCACTGTACGTAAGGCAGACACTGGTGGTCCGGACTTTCTCGCCGTGTTACACCACGCGATCGAGAATGACAACGATGATATCACTGTGTGCTCACTCAGTTTGGATGCGCAGACAATCAGAGTGCCAAGTCGCAGACGGTGAGTTGAGCGAGTTCAGACCACTGGAGTCTCTTACACCTTTATAGCACCGCGCGTGCCATAATCTGTGAGACCAACTTGAACGATTAACGTTGACTCTGATTTTTCATCCACGTTTTTTTACTCCAATTTGGCGATTCGTGGTCGATCAATGGAGTTTTTCAGTGATGTAATTGAAGCAATAATTGAACATGAAGCCTTTGCAAAGAATTTTCTTCTCCATTGATCGATCTTTGCAAAGAAATGCAAAGAAAAGAAAAGAACAAATAAATACTCCGGAAAAGGTCTGTGACCTTCAAACCCAACTTTTTACTGCGTCTCACCAACTCATGAACCTTCAGGGATAGGATTCATGATTGCATAACCAAGCGAAACCAACTTTGGTGGCCTGCGTTTCCTAGCGTTACGTAGTCTGTACGACCACACTAACCGTCGTTAGTTTGCTTGGCC
The DNA here is from genome assembly GCA_000816745.1 of Ancylostoma duodenale. Classification (NCBI taxonomy): domain Eukaryota; kingdom Metazoa; phylum Nematoda; class Chromadorea; order Rhabditida; family Ancylostomatidae; genus Ancylostoma; species Ancylostoma duodenale. Next base: position 8,264 of record KN730775.1, on the reverse strand, counting down.
ATCGTTTCATGGATACCAGACCAGTAGTGCCAAGCGCCACGGGATCGATTACTGTGCCTATCGATTTTGGGCGGATCATCGCGGGCACTGCTGCACGAGGCACCGAAAATCAATATTCATAGAAATCGATGTTGCCTAAAGATATAGTGCCACTCCATGTGGAATGTAGTGGCAGCCTTACTGATGAATCAGCGAGACGTGATGTTGCATTGTTTCTCTCAAGAAATAGCAAACAAGCTGTGCAAGTTGAGAATGCTCTAACAACGTGATTATATTCTTTCTTGCTATGTACGTTACATTCAGTGCAAATCCTTCTGTATTTCCCTGTACAATGTAGTCTCCCACCTCTTAACCGTAAAGTTAACCTAACCATAGAATGAGAATTCGTTTTTGCCAGTGAACTCCTGACTTTTCTTTAATTACCCGTGATCTCGTGGGAATAGTCCCACTCTTCACAATGGGGGAACCGCCAGGTTTGCATTTTCTTGCAAACATCCGTTCTGCTTCCACATAATCGGTGTCCTTCGTAACTTTTCTTCGCCGAGTTTGAGCGACTCATGAAAACCAATCACTTGTGTTTGCAAATCGTGTCAGAATTGCTTGGAAACAGGTTTCGGAGACGATGTTCAAATTCAAAATGTTCTCGGCGAACAAGGACACCTCCCCGTATTCCTTCAGACTTGTGGGGAGCTTCATTTGTGGCTTTCATTTTCCGCTTTCCTGCACTTCTCAAGCGAAGAGAAGATGGTTTTGAACATCACATGTAATTACCTTTCTTTCTCTTTACATTTTTCTGTTTTTGGGAGAAACTCTGCCTCTGCTTCAGTCTATATTTTCACTCGTGGGCACGGAAACAAGATGTTTTCATGTGTCCTCTAGGCTGCTCTCACGGATAATTTTTTGGAATGGATTTTCATTAATACATATACTCTCAAATATACCCACACATATGCTCTCGAAACTAATAAAAATCAGTAACTTGGTGGAAGATTCAATTAGTGGAAAAATGTAAATTACACTCTGCCCACGCGTTTGCCTTTGGCTGTGTCTACAACAAGTTTACTTTCGTGTAAAGAGTGATTGTGAGTTAGATGTGAAGTTGTGCCAATTTGTTGATTCTTAGCTCATTCGCCATTCGCGGATGAGCGCGACAGCTTCGGTGCGGGTAATTCGGGCTTAGTGTCCTGTTCTGTTATAAATTTCTCCTGAAAAAAATCTCCAGTAATTCCAAAGGATCGGCAAATATAAGAGGCGCAGGAATTCGATGGCAAAACCTTCTTTTTAACCCGCAACGACCCAAAGGTGCACAAGCTACAAAAGTGGCGGTACAACAAAATTGGTTAAAACAGATGCGACCCATTTTGTCCAGAGGAATTTTTCCAAAATCTTCACATGGATGATTGTTGTCGTCACGAATATGACACTTATTTCGTACTGTATTGCAGTACTGAGAAGTCATTGTATACAAACTGTGGTTACTGTAAACTTATTTTCTCTCAGGATCTGGTGGAACGTTGCACAGTAAGGTTCTACGTGACATTCTTAGTGCGAATAAGGCATCAATTTTTTATTCTTTTTCATTATTTTTTTTCCAAATCCTACATCGCAACGGCACGCACGATTGGTACCGAGCTATTTTTTGAGAAAAAAATTTGCCTAATTCATTCGCATTCTCCAGTTTGATATGAAATCCACGGCGTTTCTTTCTTCGGATTTCACTGTATTGCCGAGACATCTTTTCTGCTCAGAAGTTAGCCCTCTCAGAGTTTTCTCGAAACTCATGTGTTGTAACCGCTATAGAAATTCGTCGGATATTTAGCCAGGATTTCCGGAAATGAAACAGAACGAAAGTTAATTGTGTGTATACGTATCAGATTTGCTGAAGAAATTTTTTCCTTAGAACTCCACTACTATGTAATTATAATTATCCACTACTAATTTTAATTGCATAAGCGTATGCAATTCTGCGGGTGATTATGATTCTGAGGAAGGGCATAGCAATGCCGAGTAGAGACAGAACTGCCTTCACTCCCCACTACTTCTGCCCCATCCACTTCTCGTGTCCTTATTTCATTATCAGGATTGGCGGCACTAATGGGATTTATTTGTTCTCGCTCTAAAGCCTATTTGAACTAAGTAGTTCTTTTTTGGCTCGAACCTATGCATGTGAGTGACATCAGAACTACAAAAAGCATTGTGCAAGCGATTAAGCGCACGGATCCTGCGGTTTCTACAGACAGTGTCTCATTTTTTTGAATTCTCATTTGCCTTTTTGGTATGGTTAACAGTCTCCTCTGCTGCATAGGTTTCGCGCCGTCCATCTCCAATCAAGCCCCACAAATACGCAGCTGCAGATTTGCATCGGGAATTCTCAGCAAGAGAAAGTGCTTTCTCTGTTTTTGGAAAAAAAAACTACTTGAGTTCGTTTGAGAAAAAGAGAAAGCTGTTGGAAAAACTCTTTTAGAATTCCATGAAAACTATGGGAAATATGGATGAATTCTCACTGACAATTTCTGCTGCACTAACTCCATCATTCAACAAAAACTCATCTTTCCTCAATAGGTAGCGAACGTTATGCCTGTGGTGTCCTAGCAGCAGAAAAATAATTCCACGACAAGAGGCTATTTATTCACCTTACCTGTCTTGCCTTATATTTCAGGTAGGTTGAGGTTTTCGTACTAACTATTCACAAGAAATTGGTTTCGGTTCCGTGAAGGAAATCGGATTAAATGCGGTTTTTCTCAGAAACTGGATTTATGCATTCATTAGGCAAAACTGGTATCCAGCCGCATGATGCCTAAAAACATCACCCTTTGTATGATTAGCACCACGTGTTTGCTCAGCTTTTATACAAAAATTGAAGTAACAAAAACGTCAGGTAGTTGGTCCACACGTCCACCTTCCTATCAGAAGAAATTTCCTTTAAAATTATGAGAAAAATGGTGTCGCAGATGGAAAGAGTTGGAAGACGATAGCAAGCAGACCAGTATTGAAATCTTCACTTCTCTATGTACTGTACATCTTCCAGTTTGCATTACCTATCGAATAATGTACACTATAGTTCTTAACTGCATATATGTAAGATCACCTCGAGGACAGGAGGAAGGCTTTTCCTGTAACTGACAGACTGTTCACCTTGAAAAATAACTTACTGTGACCAGAAGTCGGCTGTCACACATTTCAACCCATATTTCTATGAGTATTTTTTACTTTCCGCTTTGTACTTTGCATTTGAGGGGGTGACGGTAACTAGGATTAAGCAACGGATTACCTGAAGCTAGTATCACTCACTCGAATTAGGAGCGGTAAAATTTGAGCTACTTTCAATGGAGTTTACACGTACCAGAAATACGAAGGATACTCGTCCGTTTTGCTCGGACATTGTTTTCCAAGAAAAATACACCAAAAATGAACTAGCCTGGCTCGTTTTTTTACACCTGTTCCTGTATCAGAAGCTCTTGTCACTGTGAAGGTAATAGGATTACGGAAAGCAATTTGCTGATTGATTTTGTTACTGCAAGAGCGCACGATGAGTCACTCATCTAATCGAGTGATGTTTTCCGTGCTTACGCTCTGGAAATTGAAACTCTGAGACACAAAAATTTCCCTACATGCTGTGAAAAGAGACCCTTAGAAGGGCCAAAAAGGTCAACCATCCTTCATTACAGTCTTCACATGTGATTTCGCTGCTTCCCGCAGTGATTCATAGGAAAGGATTTCATTAATTTCTATGTCGCTAGGCGTTGGTCTGACGGGGGAATGGAAGGAATTCTAATTTTTTGTTCAGGAAGTTCATGAGTTCCGGCGTGTCTCTTGTCTCGAATTTCTTTTATTTAAAATTCCATGATGCCAAGCCGCACTTGTCACCTTTTCCGATCAAGTTTCCTTAGGTTTCATTATTTCCTTTGCTTCCATTATCCATGCTCCGGTTTTAATCTGCCTCCATCCAACCTTGGCTTACACCTATTCGCACATCTCTGGGCTAGGATTCATGAAACTACAACGAAGCAAACCGGTGGTTAACGTGATTGGCTATCGTATAGACTACGTAATGGTAGGAGGCGCGAGATGCAAAAGTTGGTTTGCTAGCCTGGTTTCGCTAGGTTACGTTCATGAGTGCTAGCTCATGACGTCATCAAATAGACACTGCAGTTTTGCATGGAATCAAAAGGTTTCTGTGGCATTGTCGCATCACTAGCTGTTTTAAAAATAACTGCTACTGGTTGTGGCTATGCTGAAACTGAAGCGTAAGCGGAAATCGTAAGTCATAGTCCACCTCCGAGCACCTACCATATGTAGTAGGTGTGATCAGTTCGGGTACGACGTGAAAAGTGGACATGCATATGAGGGCTCAAAATGAATACTTGGCGAGAGTGAGGAAAGACATGAAAACAAAATTCCCCAACCTCTCCAACACGCAAACCTGACTGCCAGATATTTCGACAATACAGGTTTTCTCCTAGCTGCGTACTGAAATGAATTCATGTGGAAGTACATGCATTATGGGCAGCAAGCAACGTCATCTGATTTTGCACGCAAATTGGTAAAAGTTCATGACAAGGTTGGACGTTCCGCGGAAGCCTCCCCATTTTGTCTCAATGCACCATTCACTCATTCATTCATTCATTCATTCTTTCATTCATTCATTCGTTCATTCATTCATTCATTCATTCATTCATTCATTCATTCATTCATTCATTCATTCATTCATTCATTCATTCATTCATTCATTCGTTCGTTCATTCATTCATTCATTCATTCATTCATTCATTCATTCATTCGTTCGTTCATTCATTCATCCATTCATCCATTCATTCATTCATTCATTCATTCATTCATTCATTCCCCACCCCCCCCCCCCTCCTCCCACAATATCCAATATCTCTCAAAGTTGCCTTCGAAGAACTGCAAAATTCCTCGATGTTTTTCAGCATACCAATTCCAATTCTTTTTCCCTGTTTTCCCTGGTTGAACCCCTACCAGTTTATTGGCTACCTTTACCCCTTCTCATGTGTCGCAATAAACATGTTTTGTATGTACGTAGTCAGCTGTAATTGGCTCCATAAAAAAACGAGGAAATGGTTCAAAGAAAGCGAAATGGGATCAGCTTTCAAGGCTGAGCCTCGTCTTCTGCGCCTATGAGCGCGACGTTATCTCGGGAAAGATTACGTTGTCTCCAAGCAGACGTTGGCATGGGGCTAACAGTGAATTCAAGGGTTTTAGACTCCTCTAATCTAGGGGTTTTTCGTCTTTTTCTCATGGTTTCATATCGCATTTCCTGATTTCTGAAACTTATCGTTTCACTGAGAAGAAGATAAACACCACAATTTACGCTTCACAAATCGCCAATTTTTGGACTTTGGAGCATCATACCATCACATATGAACTCTTATTCTTTCTTCATGTTTTCAGCTTTTTTGTTCTGTAATGGTCTGAGCATGAAAGATGATGTTTATGGAGGCATTTATTTAGGTCTGTGAGGCACTATGGCAGCTACCTAGAGGTCTTTCTCCATTCCTAAAGTGGGCTTTACCCTGTGGGAAATGTTTTGCACCTGCAAACGACCAAACTTCTCGTTTTAATTATGTCATTTTTTTTTCGTGAAAAACATCAAATAATGATGAGGCTTTCCTTCGAAGGGTCGAGGCATCTATGAGACTGTCTCGTGCAAAGCAAGTTGGAACAATTTGTAAATGTACAGAGTGATTGTAAAAGTACATACAGGGTGGTGTTTACTAACTTCCTGCTCCAGAACCGCAACATATTGTAATGGGATATTTACTACATGTACATATATCAAACTGAAAGTAAACGTAAATTCACCATAAGTTACCCAGCCGCATGAGTGAATGAGGGAATGTTCGAACATTTCGCTGAGTTTACTCAAGTACTGGGTCACAGGTATAGCAGCCACTCGCAAAGGGATAGTGGAGGCGACCACAAATAGGAACACAACTTTTTCTTTGTTGCAGGCTAGTTTTCCAGGGATGGATCTTTTAGAGTTGATTTTCAATTTGTCGAACTATGATCTTTGCAATCGATGGCTTTGACGCAACGAAACGTCGTTACCCAACGGTCGTGGAAGTATCAGTTTCCAGGAAAGCTTTAATTTGTTTCGTTCTGTGATTTCACTTGCTACGATCAACGTTCTTAAGGGTTCGCACGTTCTCTTTCGTTCTTTGTGCTTGTGTTTGAACCGGAAATATGCGTTTTTCTTTTTCCGGTGCATGAACGTTTCTATTTATGACGCAGTTTATCACCGACATATCAGTCCAGACTGTTTTCCTTTCACAAAAACGTATTGAATTCCCATTTCTCTTCGTTCAGCTCATATTATTTCTTGAATGTGATTCCTAAGTAACTCATGAGATACTGAAACGATGTAAGGAAACTTTTGCCCACATCCCTTAGGAGCAGGTCTTCTGATGTTGATATAGTTCCTCAAAATAGTGAGATTTGGCTATAGCAAGTTTGTTTTCTGGTCTGATTCATATCGATCTCATTTTCTGCCAACATGACGATCCCCAGCATTTTGTTGTTTTCAATCCTGAGGTCATAATCACCAGCGGATTTTCTTATTTCTTCCTTTTTTTATTGAAAGTGACCGCACCCATCCTGAATTCATTCTGGATTCCCCAACCCCGCGGGCCGCTCTGCTCCAGTGTTCTCGAAATGATTGCTCTCGTTTGGAGGCGATCATTACAACATCGCTGCACACTCTCCCTCGATCGCCCTACGATTCTCGTCCGAACGAGCCTCGACCACCTCTTCCCCATCCCTCTTGCACCACCGCATTCGGGAAGGAATTCCGGTGAAAAAACACCTTCCCCTGCCACGCAACGATCCGCGCTTCCGCCCTCGGCAGCGGCTCGATAGCCGTCGGCCCCAGGCCAGGTTTAGCCTTTTTTGTGGGGTCTCGGCAGGCTCTGGCTCTCGATCTCTGGTGTATTGTCGGTTGACTCTCTCGTCGCCTCATCTGATGCTCATTTTCGATGTTTACGAGTTAAGTCGAGCCGTTCCCAAGCAGGATAAGGAGCTTTTGGCCTGAATGTTTTCACGCCAAGGTGTGCAAACATCCATTCTGCTGCCCAAACCTTTCAAAACCGCCAGATGCTAGACTCCTGGCAGCTTTGGTTTCGTGAACGAATAGGCTGACGAGGCGCCAGAGAACGTTTTTGCTTCTACTTCGTTTATTTTTCGATCCGGCTTGTTACGCGCATCACCGGCTTAGTCACTCCTTCGTGCGTGTTTATCGTGGATTCGTTTCCTCTCTCTCCTTCTCGCGTTCCTAAGCAAACACGAACTCAAGCATCGCTCCATCTGACAATTACAAAAACATCATGCATTTTTAATGGGAAGCGCTGCTTGCAGGGCTTGTTTTAATACTTTTGGCGTTGAGAGCAGCATGAATGTTTAAGCGACAAAGGTTTCAGCCAAGATTCCTTAGGAGAACTCCAACTTAGCTCCATTCATGTAAATCTCTTATTTATAGACCATCAAGGAATAGATAGAATGTGTCTACGGCGGATGGGCCTATTTGGACCATCAAAGAACAGATAGCATTGTTCTGCTTGTCCTCCCCCCCCCCTCTCTCCCCCTCTGCCCACCTCTCCCCGCAACCACGAACACTAAAAGGTTAGATAACCCCGCAGCTCACAAGTGTGCCACGCGGGTTAAAGTGCGGGTTTTGTAACGAAACCCCGATTAAGGTCATTCGTGTACTATCCCCAGACATATGTGTGTACTGGATCGCTTTCAAAAATTTTCACCTTCTGCTTTAACCACAGTGGTTGTATAAGTTGCTTGGTTGTAAAGTGACGAATCACGCAACAGAGAGACTTTTATTCATTTGTTTGTTTATCATTACACCGGTGGGTGTGCCCTAATCAATAACTTGAGCGTAACTCGAGAAACGCAAGGCGGAAAACAAAAGAAACCTGAAACGAACACAAGGGTAAGTGAACTATGTCCTGGCTCTCCAGTGACACAATGGATGGATTTTCGCCGATTTTTTTTTCATTTAAGTAGTGTAAGTTGGGGGCGAGACTGCCGATGATGAGTCATTTTTGGTAGTTCAGGGATATGGAGTCAGGGCTGTGCGTTAATAACGTAACGAATTAACGCATTAACGCGCAACGGCCATTTTTGACCTAACGTAACGGATTAACGAATTAACGAAAAACCCCAAAAATCCGTTAGAATCCATTTCGTTAATTAGCAAAATGGTATCTCAAATGCCTACTTTTCTCGCTCTACACCTTTTT
>KN730773.1:0-13169 GCA_000816745.1 Ancylostoma duodenale | reverse complement strand
AGTTCTTAGATTCGCAGCAAGGTTTCCAGTTCTTAGATTCGCAGCAAGGTTTCCAGTTCTTATGCTTTTCTCAACAGAATTCAAGGATATAATAGAGGTATTCAATGTCTTTAATTCAAACAAAGTTGTGCTCGCTGAATAATCAGGAAGAAAACCTAGGTTCAAAATGAAATCTTCCGTTTCGTTTCGGTTAAGTAAAGAGGAACCAGAGATTTCTGCTTCCACACGACTGAAGTGATGTAATGGAATGAAATGCTCAAAAGCAGGACCACCTACTACGCCATAAATCAAAAGTAACTTGTGCTTGTTGTCTAGAATTAAAGCACCAACTGCTCAACAGAAACTCCCATGATTATGGATTCAGTGAGTTTTCATCAACTCTGAATGAAAATGAACCGAAAAGAATGAAATGGACGTAGGTTGGAACATAGCAATTTTTTTCATGACAGGTAAAAAGTAAATTGCTAAGAAGCAAAACAAGGACAATTAGTAGAAGCACTAAAATGAGCAATAACTAAGCTGACATAGTGCACCTATTAAGTATACTTGGGAATAAATGAAAAAGAAATAGCAAACGCCTCATCTTTAAAATATAACCAAAAAGGACAACAAGTAGATTTGGTGATATTTTTAACCACATAGTATGAGGACTAGGGACGATTAGAATGGAAGACATAACGAGGAAGCACGCAAAGAACATAAACACAAAGAAAAATCCCACAGAAAAACGTGGAATCTTCGTGGAAAATGTAGTAGAAGGATAAGACGCTCTATACACATCTTCTTAGTTTAGTTTCGAAAGGAAAAGAAAAAAAACCTGACTCAAAAGGCAATTTAGCGCAAACACTCACTGTGCATTGTCTCCTGCTTCCTTCGCTTCCTTTTCGTCCGTTATATTTTGCTTGGTAATTGTAGTCGTGGCTGGGCTGGCTGTTACATCTTTTTGCTGTTGCTTCCGGAAGCGCTCCCAACTTACCTTAACAAAATCCCACTGCAGGAACATTCCACCAGCAAAATTTGTAGTAAAAATAGAAAAATGGTTTTGAAAAACTGTGAATATCACTTGAAAAGAAATGAAAGACACCCACTTTGGAGTGTGCAATGGCCAATGTATCCACCCACACACGCCAACCTCCATATTCGTAGCGAATTGCGTGGTGAAGAAGTATAGCAAACATCTCATAAACGAGTTCTGTTATCTCCATCTAAAATTCAAACCAGCACTAAGACTCGCTTAAGGATCCAAAAGACTAAACCATCGCAAACCAAAATAGTTACACTCACCTCCTCTTCCGATTTCGGGAAAACGTATGAGATCGAAATAAGCCACTCCTGCCACACCGACATTTGCAAGATGGTTCTGTACAAGTGTAAATGCATCCAACATTGTGAAAACACGTGGGAAATGTATTGTCTGTTTCACCAATCTTGCATATTGGACGAGCTCCAAGACGAGGTAAGTCCAGCCACGTCGTCATATTCTTTATCATGTTGGACGTGAGCCAAACATTGCCACATGGCGGGTCTTATCTCATCTTGGACGTCGTCCAATATGCAAGATTAGTGGAACAGACAGTAGAAGATTTGTCCAAATTGTTGCGCTTTCGTACCTTCTGTTATCCTTGCCATCGCGGCACATGTTGATAATATCCAGCAGGAAAGCCTTTTTCACACGCATGAGCTCGTTCGACTCTGCTGATTGTGTGATCAGATTAGCGATCACCTTCAACATCATAGGGTTCTCGAACCTGTAACTCCATGAATCATTCTCACAGATCAGAAGTGACATGCCTGACATTCTCGTAACTTCTGCATGGAATAGTCTAAGGACCCACAATTATCCGTTATAAACAAACAGGAAGTCTGGGGTGACTATTGACTACGCCTTCAAACTAATGTGAAGCAAACCTCTCATTCAATGAAAAAAAAATTGAAGAGTAAGCCGTAAAATGCAAACCTCCAATCTGGACTCGCAGCTTCGCTCTTGCTATACGCGAACTCCGGCGTCATTTGTTCCGTCAGTATTTCGAACAACACAATGTAAGTTGGTAGAGTCAGGTAATCAGCATGTATCAATAATCGCTCAGTGATCAACGTGTAGAGATGTCGAGCCGACACAGATTCGGTCTTTCTTCTAAAAAAAAAGTTCTTCATACTAGAAGTGGATTCTGGCGCAACAGGATCCCTGTATTTGTGAAGGGCCTCACATGGCCAGGGCTCTGTACTCTATCCATTTATTTTAGGCCTGCTATTTTCTGACTTCAAGATTACATCGGGGGCGGCCGAATAAACTGCAATTGAAACAAACACTCGATTTATTCGACTGTGAGTGTCATTTAACATCTCGAGTTTCACTCGAAACGTAATTTACATAAAGGACCTAAATAGACCGATATTTCCATCAATACACCAGAGAAATTCTTGCTCTTCAAATTATGTACGTCAAAATAGGGACAGTTCCTAATCGTTGAGATAGATTTGGCACAGAAACCCATAGAATGCGCTTGTAGACCATTTCGAAGCAATGCTTTTGCCCACGGTGCAAGCTCGCATTGCTAGGCCACCAATGGTAATTGTATGCCAGCAAGGCAATCGAAATATAAAAAATATGACAGTAAAGGAAAGAAATCTTCCTCGACCATGTGCTACTCTTAAGAAAGGCAGTTTTTTTAAGCACAGAATAAAGGCCCGACCGATAACAAATCCTGCTATATAAATAACTGAATACCACTGATAAAGAGACCATATAAAGCAACCTACTTCAAGGTAGACCTCTGAAGATAGAAACCAAACATCTTCAACGCTGGAATCCTAATTAGTTGGTTTGGTGAAGACAGTAGTTTGAAGACCAAGCCAACAGCCTAAAATAAGCAAAGTCAGAAAACTTCATTTGTGTTCGTAATGAAAGCCGTGCTTAGAAATACCTTGTCCTTGTCAAAAATTGGAACCATAATATGGGGATAGAATCCCAGCAACCGATTCAGTAAGGCAAGAACATCGTAGAGATTGTCATCCTATAAAGAAATAAAGCTAAACCTCAAGAAAAAAAAAACAAGCGTAAGGAAACCAGAAAATCGAACATAGAAATTGAGCGCATGTGAAGCATAACTGATTCGGTTAGACACTTACTTCATGGACGGTCGCAACGAAATTCATGAGTTGGTGAATTTCTTGCTCCCTAATGGCATCCTGAGCGGAACCAGCGCCGTTGAGAAGGATGAGTCGATTTAGAAAAATGAGGATGGAACCCCTAAACGACATATTAAAATCTCCGCCATCTGCTCAGTAAAAAAAAGGAGCAAACAAGACTTAAAAATGAAGTTAAAGGTTCAGATATATCAGGCGAAGCTGGAGAGTTTTATTACGCTCTCGACCAAGTGGAGATATGAAATAAAAAGCAACAAGGAAATTCAGGTTCATTTCCTAGAGAATAGATTTTTGGAGATGCCCACGCTTTCTGCTTTGCATAAACATAAGCAGATTGACATCTTATTCAAAAGAGTATATGCTCCCACACAATCTCCTTCCAGTTATAAAAAGGTGTATAAAACACATTCGATCAGGGATTAGCGAATAAAGAATGTTCAAGCCAAAGAATTACGGAAGAGCCTCACCTTATAGCAATTACATCCTCATTTGGAAATGACTGGGGTCGTTCTTCGACCTAAAAGGAAAGTTTTAGAGCAAATGAACACGTCAGGAATTGAGAAGAAGCAGCTTGAAAGTGTAAAGCGCATTATACCTGATATGCTGACGGTGCTTTGGGCATTGTCACCCAGTAGTAGAACTTCAACGCATGGCACATCTCGCCAAACGTTGCCACTTGTCGAATGATGTGATGGAAATTTGTATTCCCCAAGAAGTCAGTAGCAAGGTAATTATACAAATGAACCTGTAATAAAAAAGAACAATTCTATAAAGGTAAGAAGACAGTGAAATGCCCGCTAAAGGCCACATACCTGCACACTGGGATCGCTGTTGATCCATAACTTCGGATTAAACATGATGTGTTCGAAAAGTTGCTTGATCAGTGGGCCGCCAGACGAACATCGTAGCAGGAATTTCGCCATGTCAATAACTTGTTCGGCTACTTTCATAGTAATATGTCGACTCGAAGCCTAGAAGTATGAGTTCCAAACATTAGGAATTTTGCAGTGACACCTATTCCGCTGCGTTCTCCAATAGAAATTTAGAAGAAAAAAGGACATACTGTAAGATAGGTGACACTAATCTGACTGAAAGCCAAAATGCAAACCTTCTGCAAAGCATGTCCTATTATCAAAAACCCTTTGCTATGGTACAGTTGTTGTTGAATAGTTTGGGAACTGGATAGCAGCAGAGAAATGAGAGATAGTAGCGTCGAACTGAAAATACTCCATAGTACATTTCAATGCTCACTGGTAATGAATTTTAGCATTCAAAAACGTCAAAGCTATCAGTATAAGAACAATAAATTTACTGGCTCATGACCTGTACAGTCAGACAAACGTTTCAGGAAGAAGAAGAAAGCCCAAACAAATGATAGGCTTGAATATGCGCATTACTTGCCTACTCCCTCAACTCCCCTCCCCCTCCCCCCCCCCCCCCCAGAAAAAAAAATCCAGAATACTTTTTTGCTCAGGATCTGCCGTTTATTATAATTGTTGGCCACGAAGGTATAAATCGTACTCAGTAGCACCGTAACCCTTTTTCGGCAGAGCTACCGTACTTAGTCGGAAAAACTCAAGCAGAAAGACATAATTTCACAGAATCCTCTCAAACTCCTGTCAGGGAATTAGTTCATGTGCTGGTCACGACTGTGAACATGTTGACATTATTTCGCATGACAGCGTTATTTTTCTACCGAAATTAGCATTTCCTTCTGAATTCTAGCAGTAATTTTACTTTAACCGTACAAAAATGGTATTACCGGTGTCTATGAAGCTAATGTGATATTCGTGATCAGCATTCAGAATGACCTCCCATCCTATGAGGTAATGCTTCAGAAGATTCTTACGAGATAATGTATTTGCCGTGTTCCCACCATAGTCCTGCAGAACTAGACTCGAAATAACCTTCTCAGGCAAAGTTTCGGCAAAAAAACTCTTCTGAGGTTCTGCAGCACAGAAGACCGAATATTGTCGAAATAAATTTAGAAGACTGGATATTTCTTTGCAAATCGAATTTCAAGAAGTTCCACAAAAGAGTATTTCCCTCCAAACTAAACAGAAATAGCTAACTCACCACATATCACCATCCATAGCAGTTCCGTCTTCACATGGAAGATCAAGTTGAGAGAAAAGCGGCAGGAGGATCTGGATCCCACCAACGGATTGCAATGAATTATGTATTGAGTGAGTGGTGATAACCTCTACGCCCTAAATGTAAAGAAGGTAATAAAGCAGTGATTAAATCCGCAACGCGGTTTTAGCTAGTGATGAGTGTGGAATGGTCGGGAAAAAAATTGTCGAATTCACAAAAGTGAGCAAGAGATTTATTTTCAACAAATGAATGAAGAGAAATGAGAAATCTACTTGCGTAATAGGAGTAAATACCGGTAATTTAAATCTATAACCTCCTTCATAACAGCATGAGGAACTTGCACGAAATATGCCGACGGCACTTTCGCCGGAGAGTTCAAACACAGCTGGCCATGACAATTCTTGGGGCAATATGCCATAACCAGAACACTGCTCAATCGTCCGTCAAATAAATGCTAAAACCGAAGCTTATGTTGAACGAAATACCTAGGAAAGTTCCTCCCGGGTTCACAAACCTTCTTATACCCATCCGGTAGAGTACTTCCCGAATCGTGAACAAAGTACGACTGATAGGCAGGTCCAAGGCAAAACAAGGAATTCGCCTGCTCCAAGGATAAAGAATCCGCGAACAGGTACACTGCACCCATCTGTCCGCAGAATGCTGTATCAGGATCCCCTTCTGGTGACACGCCGATGGAACAGCGATCGAACTGCTCAGTAGTCGACACAGCCCTGAAATGACGATTTTTATGTGGGAATAAATTTTTGAGGTGAAACATGTGTGCATAGTGTTCCCATCCATAAAATTCTTTCACAGACTCCGCACTGAATCCGTTCTTTGGCATGCGAAGGACGCTATCAAACAAGAAAAACCGCGCGCCTCATGACTAAATTCCCCATGATGAACGAAGCGAAATTTCAGAGCGCTGTAATATGAGATTGCAGAGCACATGATTGAGCAAACAGATATGGTGCCTCTTCGTAAGCTAATGCACTTTGAAATGATACAAAAACTGAAAAGAGAAGCCATTCAAAAACAAAGAGTTGGCACATATTCCAGGGCCAGAAAGTATTAGGTTGGTGCATAATTAATGCGGTTTTTTTCGCGACTTCTTCTCTCGATGAAAATCGGAGCTGTTCAAGTGGTTTTTTCATGACCGCAATCCTCTTTCTTTATTCATTGAAGGTTCTATCGAAAACCGCATCCAAGTCCGCCATAATATGCTCTATCACTTCGGGAAAAGTTAGAATGTGGCACAGTCATTCCGCGATCTCAGCGAGCCTTTCAAGGATGGACCAATCAGCAACGCTAAGTTGAAAAATAGTTCATATCCATAAACTACAAGCTTAATAGATGAACAAGGAAGAGGATGGCCATCAAATCCCAAGCACCAGGAATCTTGGGCAGCCTGGAAGAGGACGAAAGCTTGACAACGAGAATGCTGTCCGAACTCTTCAACATGGACAATTCGACCATGGTACTTCCTCTCAAAAGGCTCAGGTAAGCATGGAGATTGGCCAAATGGGTGGCGCGAACTCTCAGACAGGAACAACGTTCAATTTTCATTGCTTTTCTGTACCAAAACGAGCAAGCACCATCTCTCGTCAATCGGACCTCCTTCCCTTCCACGGCTGCCAAGAGTGCCTGGTCGTCGAATCTTGACCGTGGACTCTTCCTTCTTCATCTATAAGATTGTAGCTTCCTACTTGAACTACTTAAATAATTTTCGACTTGGCTTTGCTAATTTTTCTTCGGCCAAAATTTCGTTGAGATCGTGGAATGACTGTGCTGCATCCCAAACTTTCCCGGATTGCTAGAGCACGAGATGGTGGATAGGGATACGATTCTCGATGAAACAAGGAGAGGATTGCGCTCATGAAAAAACCATTTGAAAAGCTCCGGTTTTCATCGAGTAAAGAAGTCGCGAAAAAAGCCGCATTAATTATGCACCAACCTAATAATTACAAGTATTTATGAGCATTATTCTCGCCAAATCTTGCTTGCCTTAGGATACACATTGGTCCGACATCCGAAAAAAAGGTGTACACTTCCGGGCAAAGTTAAGAAAGGATGGAACAAGAGTCATGAAATGCAAACTGCGAACTACCCTTGAGCACCCCATTAACCAAAAAATTGTCGAAATGAGCCCTAAAAAGTTTCCTACGCCATCTAATCTCCCAACCTCCATGCTCCCTTTTACGCCAACAAACAAGAAGGGATAAGCACCCGGCGAGAACAAGATTATGCAGCGAATCGAACAAATTGAACTGCGTCGTACACACGTGGTATAACCATTGATGGAAGTGGAATACTGGCTACACATATGGAGCATTCACTTCTTCCCGTCCCTTGGGAAGTAACCAGTTTCCAAAAATTTCTCGCCAGTGATAAGCGGAAGTGTTGCATAAAGCCGGAAAATTCGAAAGCCAGAGTGTGGAAAGTTTGGAGGGACAACAGGAACCCGTATGGCTCGATATAACACCGCGATTTCTTCAAAGAAAAAAACAACGGAAAACGAAGCCTGCATGATGCCAGAATCTGGAAACTTCCCCAGTTCCGGGTCGAGATATCACTCATTCATGTTTACCACCAAAACAAGCACCAGGAATTTAATTTCACAAGAATTTCAATCAAACCAATCTCGATGAAGAGAGGGAAGGAAAATGAATATAAACAACAAACTGTGCATTTGAAAATATCAAGGCATAATCTCTCCAACCAAGAAAAATCAAACTAACCAACTAATTTCCGCCGTCTCAGATAATTCTCCGTCGAAGTAAAATCTTATTTCACTTCGACCCCATCGAGAGTAGGAGTGGGATATCGCTACGTGATGCCACTTTCTCGGTGTGAGCTCCTTCTGAAAGGAATAAAAAGTTGATTCTGCAATCAGAATAGAATGAAAATACCACATTCCCACCTTCGTGCACCTTGTTAATACTTTCCCTTTCGTCTTTTCCATAGTTACAACAAGTGCATTACCCATAAAATAACATGAGTACCCCAAGCCTTTGCTGCTTCGGAAGCTGAAAATTCGGATTAAATCGCAGAACTCATAGGTATGAGTGTGCAATTCTTCACGAACTAACCAATATAGATAAGGTCGCTCTTTCTCAAAAAGTACGCTGCTCATTGGATCCATTCTTAACCACGTACTGAATGTCCAACCAGACTGGCACGGAAACTTCGCGAACGGAGGAACAATAATACCCTTTAAAGTAATTTCTAGAAATACACGAAGGAAATTCCAAAACACAACAGCAAGCAATAGAACCCCAACAAGAAAGTAAGGAAGACGAATGTCACGAGTAAAAAGAAATAAAAATGAGACCGGATACTAGAAAGAAACTGTAAAATACTAAAAGAATATCATACCGCCTGTGATTTCCCCGGAAATGAAAAGAAAACATTCGCGTCGTCTCGTATAGGCATCTGTTTCATTACTTGCAATAATTTAAGAGAATTTCGAGGCTGAAAACGACAAAATCAATGAAATCATGGATCAAGCAATAACTAAAATATGTATAAATCCATAATAGCATACATGAATATGATTCTTAAAACTTACCCATGCATTATTAACAGCCTGTAGTGATCGCAGAAACTGCTTCGTTTCCTTTACAGTGATCGAGTAGTTCGTTAACACACCGAGCAGCTGCACTAGTAGATCAGAAAGCATGTCTTGCGCTTCGGGTAACAAGTCCAACACTCTGAATGAAAATCCTTAAAAAATACCCAGAGAAGTGCCACAGCTGCTTACTTTGATATAAGCGATATCCTTGAACACGCTTCCAAGTTTCGTTTGCTCTTCCGAACGACGGCAAGGAAAACACTCCATATTTCTGCCTGCAAGAAATGAAGGTTGCCTTTTCTTCTCGTTTCAGCAAAGTGGGGCAGGAAAATATGCAGTCTATTTCAATAAACCAGCGCATTCACAGTCAATACACGCAGATCCCAAATCAAAGAATGAAAAGAGCAGTTCCCTCAATTATGGTTCTTGCCTTGCAGCACTGAGGAAAATGTGAAAATTCCATTAAACTGCGTCGATTCAATAAGGCTTTGACGTATGCGCAGAATATTGCGAAAAGTAGTGGAAAAATCGAAAGAAACTCGAGAAACACTTTATGAGAAATTAATGCTTCAAAGAATAGATGCAAAAACTGCAAATGACAATCTGAATCGACTATTTAATTACTCAATTCAAGTCAATTATGAATTAGGTTCAAAAAAAAATGCATTTAATCAGCTAGCTGAATAACGTTCACGACAGTACCTGAAGAGTTTCATCCGAATGAGTAAGCAGTGTGAGCATTCGTTCAACATTGCTACAGTCCTCAATAATGTATCTTGTTTCAAGATCGAATTGCCCTCCAACAAGCTGGAAAAAAAGGAAGTACACAATAGAAAACAAGAAATGGACTATGACTCGTTGGCTTCTACAGCATGAATCGGATGTTCGCACATTGCGGACAACGTATGTGGACATCGTGTATCACGCGAAATGTGCTCTTCATGTCCATAAAACGTTTCTCTGCGGTCAGGTGGTGCAAATGGTAAATTATCAGAAAAATGCCCTATGGTCACATGTGCTCGCCATGCGAAAATGTACTCGGTCTGCAACGTGCAAGTACTTAGCATATTGTAGACCGAGTACGTTTTTGCATGGCGAGCGCATGTGACCAGAGGGCATTTTTCTGATAAACAGCTAGGTGGGCTAGAATTATTCTAAATATATCGCATTTCTTACTGAACTCACGGCGATACAAAACCATTTGAAAAGCCAGCCACGCCAAAGACACAATATTTGAAACCGATGAAAATATAGGTAAAAACAGGCGAAAACTGGTAAAAAAAAATGAAGCGGGCCTGAAGAAAGTGGCATAACCTGCTCCGATTGATAGAGAAGCTTTTCGTTTTCATTTTTTTATGGTCTGCGTGCTTCTACGGAATAGTAAAACAAATAACATGAGAAAATAAGAACCGCTTTTTCCAGAAATTCTCAAAGAATAGCAGGCACTTTGTTTCCACACAGAAAAGTAGATAACATTTAAATTGATTGCGTATTTTCCGTCTTGCTCACTGTTGTTGCAATAAAGCCTTGGCAAGTTTAACTAACATAAAGCAGGGCAATAACACTGCCAGATCTGCCACGACCTCTACAAACTCTCTGATTTCTCTCTAACCCTGAATACAAGAGCCAACTCCCCTAATAGGCTACTGGAACGAAAATAGTGGGCGGAATTGGAACAGGAAATAGAATAGCTGTTTTTGTAAGCACATTGTTGCACCTATAATCCAGCAAAGCCCATTTTTGTGGAAGATAGAAGATAGAAATAGACGAAAACAGCCATTTTCTAGCCCATGGATACCAATGAAATCCAATCTATTACCACACCCAAGCAGGAAGTTGAATCATTTCAACTACTCAATAATTCAATACAAAAGCAATTGAGTTCCACGTCAACAAGTTCGGCACATAAATATGTAAATTTAATTGTTTCCGCTCTTTTGAAATGGATGTGAAAGAAGTAAAACGCATGTTTGGGTGCTTCATATGAAGAAATGTGAAGCACCCCAACATTCATTCGTATTCGTCATACATTTGTGCAGCACCAAGAATAGAGATGAGTCAAAATGAGCAATATACAAAGGTGCAGGGGAAGCACAGGAAGAGTTAAAAAGTTCCAAACAAGAAAAAGGATGACTTTTATAGACTGAGAAACGGTTATTCCATCAGAATTGTGAAAAAGGTAGCATTAAACCGATGAACTGCTGCGGGAGAGAAAAATAAAGAACTTACAGTATTGAACAGCTGATCCACGATCTCACTCTTCTCCATGGTCCCGTCTTTGATCCCACGAATTAGCCGCTCAAATGTTTCCTGCGGTGACTCGTCACTACTATGGATTATGGTGGTTTTTGACATGATTCTCGGCAGTGACGCGACAGCTTCTGCCTAAATTACTACTCCATAACTTCTACTTCGAGAGAAGACGTAATCGTTTACTTTGAGCACCAGTTAGTGAATGCATTTTGCCGGGTAAAAATGCAAAAATTCAGCGCGAGCTTAACTATTGAAGCAAGCAAGGCTGTTGCCCCTAAACCATATGAAATGAGTCGCACACCACACCAATAGGGAAAAACAAGCGCCCAACTCAGGAAAGTTTTGAAAAGAAACTAAGGCCATAACAAAACAACTGGAAGACACACGCTGACAGGAGTCGCTGCTCTGGAGTCACGTCGCTGAAAAGCTGCGATACTACCGCGACGACTCGGTGGCACAGAGGGTGAAGGCGTCGTTGACTGCGTGAGGTCCAGTTCAATTTCATCACCGAGCGCCCCAGCTGTATCGCCCAGTATGTCCATAAGGCGAGACGGAAGCACAACCTAAGACAAAGGGAAAAGCATGCATTCAAGGTGTACGAAACAAAATGCGGTCACAACCACAAGCACAACTTAAAAATCAAGGGAAAACAGAGGGAAGCATCCATCCAATTAGCTGGAAAGGGAAGCAATAAAAGCAAAACGGAAGCTAACGAATTGAACAGGTTTGAAAATGAAAGCGCACCTGTAGTACCCCTCCTTCCGGTACTGGCTCAAGGCCAAGAGCATCTGGTCTAGAGGAATCATCAGAAGACGAAAAAATATTATTCTCCAAAGAGTTCTGCGAGGAAATAGTTGCCGTTGCAACTGGTGGAGAAACCTGTGGTAGATCGAGCGGACTTGGGGAGTTTTCGGACGCTGAATCACCACGAGCTCTTGATGCAGTCACTGCGGGCTCCGTTTCTGAAAACTTTGGATAAGTAACAGAATCGCTACCAACAGCAAGTAAAAGAGGAAAAATAGAAAATAGAATAGAAGTACACACTTCCTGTTGGCGCGGTAGAGAAGTTCACAAACTTCATAAAAAAGTAGCGATATTCCCGAAATGGTGCCAGGTTCATAATACTAGCTTTTGAATGCTTCTCGAAACAGATTAAAGCCCACCCAATCCACAACGAACACGAATTTCGCTTTGAATGCAAATTCCAACACCCCACGAAATTGCTAGGTTCCTAAGCAACAACCAATTGCGGGGTAAAACAGCAGCCTTACGAAAAGCGTTTGTCGAGAAATCAACGCATGCCGAGAAAAAATAACTGGTACGTGACGACATAAGCCAGATTTGGTTGTGAGTTCAGTGAAAGGACAACGACGACTACGATGGATATAAATGCAACTTCTACTTCACAACTATGACTCTTCTTTTTGCGAAACTCAGAGAAAATCGAGAAAACTACAGCAAAATTATTAACTTGAGTAAAGAGAGATGTTTTTAAGTACTTGAATGGAAAACAAAAAAAACTTAATTCAAGCCACTGCTAAGCAACGCAATTCTATAATAAGAGGATATTGGCACATTCATTGAATGTGATGTAAGCATCGATGTGCCAGAGAGAATTTTAATGAGACATGGCAGCAATGTTACATTAGAAATAGGAAGAACGACTTGGAGAAGGATTTTCACTAATGTACCTCGCCATTAAGAAGCAGGTGTGAAATTTTTAACAGTGGACTTATAATTGACTCAGTTAAACAAAGAAAAAAAAACATGGCAGACACTTAAAATGGTAGCCAGAGGAGATTAGGAATTCTCAGCAAGAACGAGAAGAGGATGATTACCAAATCTCCGCTTTGAATAAGCCTTCAGAAGAATGCCCTGTTTCAAGAATCTTGATCAGAAAAGTGAAATTCACCCTTTCATGACATGAATCAATAGGAAATCGCACTGAGAATAGCATCAGTTTCAGGAAGATAATGAACGTGGTACCTAACAACGAGAAATTGGCACAAATTAGCTCCTTCAGGCGGATTTTTTGAAGAAAATGAATGACAACAGAGACTGAAGGAAAATGAAAAAAAACCAGTACCTCGAATATCGGTATGTC
>KN730769.1:0-13468 GCA_000816745.1 Ancylostoma duodenale | reverse complement strand
CCTTGCCAGACGGAGTGTGTGCTGGTCTTTGCTGCTTCGTCCACACAGGAGGAACTTCCTCCACCAGCTCATTACTGGAGATGAGAGTTGGGTGCTGTACTTATGTTAACATACACAAGAGAAAAGTTGATTCGTGCGTGACGCACCAGTCCAAAACAGCCGAGAGGACTGCACGAAAGAAGGTTTCTCTAGGTTGTTGGTGGAATTCCCAGGGAATGCTGTATCGAGAACTGCTGAAACCTGGGCCACCGCGACTGGCTAAGTCTACACTTTTTAACTACAGAAATTGGCAGACGCAACTCGCCTGGAGCTTTGAAAAATTGACCATGTTGCTCTACTTCATGACAACGCCCGACCTCACGTGGCAAAGCTTACCCGCTAAAAAATTGCCGAACTTGGTTGGGAATTTCTACCACTACCCGCTTATTCTCCTAACTTATCCCTGAATACCACCTGTTCGGAGCTCTGAAGCTGCATCTACGAGAAAAAAAATCGATGATTCGAACCGAAAGGTGAGATTTCAAACTTCTTAGACTCGCAGCTGCCAGAGTTCTTGACTTCTGAAGCTGATGCTCTAGTGAAGCGTTGGCCATACCTTGCGGATCAAAGGTGATTATTTTGTTGATTGATATCTATTCACAATGAACTTAACATTTTTTGAAAAGAAAGTATGAAATTAGGTGCAAGACTTTCGGACCAACCTAATATCTGTAACCAATTCAAAATACGGACCCTCCCTCACCCCATGTTCCCACCATGTCTTAACCAAGAAATCAATTTCATTGTCCCGTACCTCCTCAAAAGACAGAACTAGTTTTGACTTCTAGGGAGATTGGTGACCGTCTACTTTTCTCAAATTCGAGTACCTCCACGTAAATGGCATTAACGTTCTGATTTGTAAGGAACGATAAGCCGAAAGAGGAGGTAGCACGGGATCAAAAGTTTGCAGGTGATAAGATGAGCATTTATGCAATTTGAAACAAATCAGGTCCATATTTTCAATGGGTCTTGTCAGTATTGTTCAATTTTTTCATTAAGCAATCGAAGACGCATGCTCGTCGTTCGCATTCAGTCAAAGTGGCTCAGTTGGTCAGGATAAATCACAATATGTAATCCGTGAATCTTGGTAATTTTATCATGAAACCGAGTATTCGAATCATGGATGCTCGAATACTCGAATATTCGAATAATCGAATATTTCAACTTTTCGAATAATTCGAACATTCGAATAATCGAATATTTCAACTTTTCGAATTATTCGAATATTCGAAAATCGAATATTTTAACTTTTCGAATAATTCGAATAATCGAATATTTCGACTTTTCGAACTATTCGAATATTCGAATAGCGAAAATTTCGAATTATTCGAATATTCGTTCGAAAACCAATGTATAGGAGGCACGCTCATAAGACGTCCGGGGATAGTGGTGTTTCATAGCGATCATAGGGAAACACCACTATGCGCTGAAGTGTTATGAGGTGTCCTAATATATGAAACGGAAGAGACAGTTACCTTTATATACCACATTAGTAGACTTGTTGGTATTTTTGCTGTTTTAACTAGGAAAAAGGGCAAGATATACAAGCTATGAATGCTTTCTTTCACCACACTACCTCCTCTATTCAAACTGTTATTCCTTTTGGGTAATATATATGTTGGGTGTTACCTCAATTATCTTAGAGATTATGAGTTAATAACTAAGAGATCTAGTGTAGTTCTATGTGAGAAAATATTTACAAATGCTCTCTCTGGGAGGAACAGGTCCCTCTTTTCAATCAAACGTAGGGATTCTTCCGTGTTGAATGGCAAAAAAAAGTGAGTACGAAACAAGAACATCCTGAAACGAAACAGGCATTCCTCACTTTTCAAGATTCTTCAGCTGGAAGTGGATAGAAGAAAGCAGCAAAAGCACGCTGACATTAGTACGATCCTGTTGGTAGATCATAAGACAGTGCCGTTCTGCGTTTGCGTAGTCTCCAGCCTGATACAGCCGATGGGCCTTCTCTGTGATTGCTGAAAATTTATGAGTAAAGAACGCAAAACACAACGATAATTGGAAATTCTTTGAAAAACAAGGGAACAATCAAATCTGAAACCTGGCAAAATGAGTCCATTTGAATATCATGAAAAAGTAATAGCAGTAAGGGGAAGGAAGAAACTTCTGAGCAACAATGAAACAATCATCTGAGCTAGCAGAAAATATGTGGGACCGGCGGAAGACACGACGTTTTTGAACGACGACGTGGACTATATTAGTACCTTTGCTTAGTTTACCTTCTCCCTTCCAAATTACGTGTTCATATTAGATCACGCAACACTACTGGAGAGGACACGCACTGGGCGGAACCGAACCAGAGACGCGCTCACCCAGGCAGCGATCACTGCCGCTGCGCTATCAGAGACAACAGAATGGGACGCACCTGCAACATCTAGTGGTCCGAGTTGAGTGCTTCCCTGCGCATTTCCAGGCGAGTTTTGCATGAACGTGACATTCTGGGCCTGCTGAAACAAAGGATTACTGGCTTCTGTATTCGATCGAGGACATGTCGCCGAGTTCTGGTAATCGTTCGAACGACTACGTTTGTTCAGACATACCTTCACTCATCTTTTTAAGTATGTATAGCGTATATCATCTGCATTGCTACTGTATCAAAAGCCCTGTTCCACCTCAGAATCGCGTTTGAGATTTTCACGTGAAAAGGATCTCCAGAAGCTTCTGGAGCTGCTGATCACAAAAAACAAATAAATAAATAAAAAACCCAGTTGAGGGGCGGGACCAAGACACTATCTGTATAATTCACTCCCAGGAGCGCACATTCTGAGGATATTCATAATTCTCGTGAGAATTTCTCACCCACGCTATCAGTAAAGAAACTCCGCTCCATGCATGACGAGCAAATGAGATGAGAACCCTGTAATTTTGTATTGGCTCCGCCCAAAGGCTCCATAATAATTGGGGCTTGAAAACGAGTTTTTTTTTTGGCAGTTTTCCATGGAATCACGTATCCATTGTGATGAGCAACTACTGGAGATTCTTGCTATGCGAAAACCCCAAAAAACGAGGTCTGAAGTGGGACGGTGTCCTTAAGTTAGATGAGCAGAATTTAAATTTTACTAGCAAAATTTAATGCATTTATTAGCAGGGCAAAATATCTCAGAATGCTTCGTTAAGGTTTGGTAGTGAGTAGGTAAGGAGCTGTTCCTTTTTCGTTATGTACGTTACGCCCAAGCACCTGAGTGCATAGCCATGACGCATTTTTATGCATGAGACTTTGGCATATTGTGATTTTTCGCTAAAGTGTAGACTCTCTCACGGCATTTATGGTTCCCTATACTACAACCGTATTTTTGCCACAGTTCTCAAGTGGAGAATCCTATATTGTTATATTTCCTTTAATGGAAACCTATTCTTTTCGGGATCTTTGGCATCGCAACCTTATCAACTGTGTTCACCTGCGACATTGCATAACACCTTTGCACCAAAGTTAACTGATGAAAGTAGCTATTTTCAGAGAAAAAAAAGCATGAAAAAACCTTCTGGATAGCAGCAACCATGTTATTCAAATGATGACCCTGTAGCGTTGAGAGAGCATGAGCAGATGGTGCCAGGCCTGCGGCCAGAACAGGCTGCTGGGGTACAGCGCCTGGGGCCAGCTGCTCCCCAGTAGCACCAACGAACTGAAAACATACATTAGATTTCTCTATTCATTCGTCTATTTACCCAATTAATTAGTGTTTTTTTTTGCGTCGTAAAAAAAGATAGAAATCATCTAAACTTTTATGGAAAATCTGAAAAATCCGAAAGTATTTGAGTTGTTCACTGTGAGACATTGCAGCTTCTTAACATAAATATAAGTGGAGTTTGAGCACTGAAATACTGCAAAAAAAATTGTGGACTAAGATGCCAAAAGCTCGAATCATGTACATTTGCTAGACAATTTCTTCAAATAGCGAACTAAAATTTGTGATTTTACTCCGATTTCATAGGAGAAAAATTTGCTGTGTTACGTCTTAAACAGATGATAGGGACGCGGAATATTCTAAAACATGTAAATGTGTACTTCGATTCAATTCAGTCTACTGCTTTCCTACAATTTTTTTTGTTTCACTCTTCCTCTTTCAAAAATTTTCGACTATTTGTTCAGGATCGTTTATGACTAAAGCCCTTGAACACATGAAGTATGAACCACACCTTATTTAATGATTGCTGTATCAAGAACGCCTGCTTAGATGGATCCATCGGAGAAGCATTCACAGGCAAGCCTGTCTGAAATGATGCTCAAACTTAGTAGACAATCACTATGACAAGCGAACAGCGCCTATTTATCAGATATAGTTATTACAGAAATAATGGAAGGGGTAGGCATTCCAATTATGTGAACAGCAGACTTCAAGAAGATGGAGAGTACCCTTACATTTTGCATATCTAGACGGAAATGCGGACACACAGACAATGTTATCTACACCGAAGTAACAGACCAGTCACATGTACGTAGGTGTCAGAACAAAAAAAACTCAGTCTCACAGATTAATTGATAAGAACTATGGTAACCAATACAAAATCGGAATGAGGAAGAAGAGAATCTATGAAATATGTGAAAGGAAAAAAAACTCAGTGCATGGGCACCACAATATCGGACGCAGAAGTTCCTAGCCAGATGGGAGAGCAAGGGGGGGGGGGAGGGGGGGGAGGTGGGAAAAATATGGCAACTTCGCCATATCGGGCCTGGATGAACGAATAAAAATAGTGAAAATATTACCTTGTATGTGAATAATTCATAATAAATACAGAAAAACAAAAATACACTCATTCGAAATTCTAGAGTTTTAAGTTATTTTATAAAGTATTTTTGAAAGTTGTGACGACCCATTCTCAGGGGCAGGGGGAAGGGGATGGAGGCGCCCCCACGTCTGCCACGTCTGTACTAAGATACGTATTTTTCTGCATGAAAATTCAAGCACATGTCTTCCGGGAAGTTTCACAAGAAACCATTGCCTAATTGCGAGAAGAGTGTGACCAAACTTTCAAATCATCCCGTCATTCTGATCCCTCTACCGAACAGCGCGCCAAATTACATCATTCTAAACATACGTAAGTTGCAAAGGTGAGCATTGTTGGTTCAACGTTCCTTAATACTGACGTGAATTCAAAACAGAACGCTAAAGTTCTAGCAGATTATTCGCAACTCTGTTACTACTTTCGCGATATCCGTATGTTGGAGCATCGTTGCTTACGGAGGATATGTCCCACAGGACGTTTGTGAATGACAATGACGTGCTATTTCTTTGTAAAAACTTATATGTTGACGATTTCTTCCACACAGCACATTATGGCAAGGAAGCGGAATTATACGCGGATGATAAATTTAATAGGTGATTCACCTCGGTCGCATTTCAGAACTGTTGATTCTGATCCAGTGTTACAAATAAGTTGACAAGGTATCAAGTACATAATTAGTAGTGACAGAAGAACGAGAAATGTGATGTGTTAATGAGATAAGGAAATAGTGTCCCTTTTTCATCCACTGGTCACGTCACAAACGCCAGTTGATAGACAGATACCGACTTGTCGAACTAAAAGACAATGACCAGAAATTGCTATTACTCAACTGCGGTCTCAGGGAATTTCATCTGAAAGATGTCAGGAGAGCGAAAGGAAGGGGGCGAAGGAGGGGGGGGGGGGGGAGGATTAAGGCGCTACACGCAGAAATATTCACTGCTGAAGTACGTGCCATCTTTTCATTGGATATGAGTCCTACGTTCCATCAAACTCTGGAAGGCTGGTAATAAAACATGAAACATCAAGATTTTCGTTGTTTCTTTTTTCATGAAAAACGCTCATGCGGTGACACTAAAGATGGTCCAGTGGTGTGACGCTTTCTGAGGATTTATAGCTACTGCGAACAAGTGCAGAGTGCGGATTCTGACAGTCTCTGGCAGCAGCTGACAATGACATTAAATGGTGTCAGTTGTACCGTGCTTTCCATTGCGGACACCCGAGATATGACGCGTGTTTGATTCAAGATGCCTTCATCAACAACACAAAGGATTGAATGTCGGAAAACTAATACTTTGCAAGAAACCTGGCAAGGTACATAAAATATTCCACTCAATGGAAAAAAAAATGAAAATGGCGTGAATGCAAAACAAATCTTCCAATCCGAATTCACAAGAAAACGAATTAAAAAATTATAATTGTGGTTTTCTTGAATTTCTCACCCTCACTTTCGTGCCTTCTGCTATTCGATTCATTTATAAGTAGAGCCTCACCCGCAACAAAGAGGAAGACGGGAAGGCGGATACAGCGAAAAAAGTCACGTGAAGTGTCCGTACAGTATATGCCCTACATCGCAGATTCAAAAGCATCATGGCATCGTAAAGAACAAAGGCATCGTGGCAAGCCTCTCAGAATCTAGGGAAGGGACAACAGTCGAAACCACACCAGAAAAATTCGCGACTCTCGTGACTTCAAAATGGGGTTTCCGTCGACTGTGAACGCCTCGTTCAAAGTCACGCCGATGAAAGCGCTACTGTCTCTGTGGCAGTGGTCCGCAGGAAATAACAGAAACAGGACAGTTCCTCAAAAACGATCTCAGCAATTTTCAACCTCAATTTTTCATTCTACTACATTCGAGGAAGAAGATTGTGGAAGAAAAAACCCTCGAAGAACAGTCTCAGTAGCGTGCAAAAGCAAACGATTGATTTGACAGATAGATTACAGCCCTCACTTCCACATGTAGGAAAGAGTACGCTCAAAAACCATATGTTTATCGACGCCGGTATTTTTGAGAAGTGCGTGTATATAACAGAGAAAAACTTACATATGTACTTGCTAGAGGAAAAATCAGAGAGAATGTGAGGAACAAAAAATCAGAGAGAATGTGAGGAACTATGTAGGACAAATACCACTCGCTTGACCCGCAATTTTTCTGAAATCCTTTGAAGAGCAAATTTCCTAAAAATGTCCCATAGCAACTGCATGCTTAATTCCAGAGATATCACTATCAACATCTAAAATGTGCAGCAAATAACTGCCTTGCGCTTGCTATGCATCTAAGAAAAAATTCTAATTTCTTCGGTAAGTTTACTCCGTATCTAATTGTTAGCTAATACGCTGTCAAGCGCGCAAATTTCACGAATGTGCTAAGGTTCTCAAGTAAGCCCTATATTATGTGTAGACATGTATAATAAGCACACAGTGCAATTTCTTTCCTGTCAAAAAAAAAAAACGAGGACCAGCGCACAAGAGGCGTTATTGCTTGCTGCCCTCCAAAAAAAAAAAAAGAAAGAAAAGCAGCAGAGGAAATAGAGGATAACTTATATGCAGTACCAGCGAAGAACTATAGCCTTCTGAGCTTTTCTCTAGAATTACGAGCAAGGCTGTAGCTCCTCGAATTTCTAACGAATATGCGTTCACTTTCAGGAATGCAAACGAAATTTCGGGTCACTCGGGTTTAGGTCTATGCTTGTGCTCATGCACCCCCACGACTCCGTTTCCGCCTTGTTCCAAAAGTGTATGTTTGAGGTTTATGGACTTGATCAACTGTCTCTTAACCTCTACTTTGGTGTGAATATAGTGCGCATCACTATGCCTAACCACTTATCACGTACTGTAAAATTGATCGCCATTTGCGAATTCACTTTCAGTCACTTTCAGAAATGATTCGAGAGTTGACAGATTGGTGTACGTCAGCGGTATCGCTCAGGGCGGGTGGAATACGTATCTTCAGCTACGTTATGAACTCAACAAATGATGAATAAGTGACAACCGCTCATGGTACGGAGCAGTGTGCATATGGAAAGTTTAGACAAAAGGAATTGTAGTGGTTGCCTTGTACAGCAATCCTCAAACGAGATCCTTCACTACGCCGTTTTTGAGATCGAAACAAGGCAGCTTCTTTACCAGCGAGTGCATCATCACTTTTAGCAGCGTTCCAAACCACTTTTTATCGATTTGAGATTAGAGGTGACGGACTTAGAGGCGAAATTCATTAGAATCATATAAACTTTTAACGCAACTGTACTTTGATCCAGGAAGTATCCCAAATGGAAATGTGAGTCGCTTAATGGATAACTTTTAATGTGCAATTTGCTCAAAGTCACGTTGTCTTTTATAAGGTACAAACTCAGTAGGAAGGCTTCGTATATGTGCCCGACCTTTAATCTGAAACATGTATCAACAGTCACACTAATTTCATTCCATCGGTTACTAACCGTCCACATTTTGGTGGGACTTCTTTCAGCTTCAACAGCTTCCTCTTTAACTCACATAGAAATATTTCCAGAAATCTGACTTCACTGAAAATCAAATACCTGATGTTCGATACAATTTTGCAGCAATATAAAATCAGGAAATTAGCTTCATTACAATTACCTTTAAAAACTTTGAAGTGTTCATGCTGCAAAGTTCCAACAGAAATACAGAAGAAAAGCCAAGACCGCCGTTCCGCAAAGGAATTTTCCCCATCTGCACATTTTTGTGTGGAGCGGACAATGGACCAGAGAAGACTTCACATGTATCCTCCATCAAAGGCATTGTTTCACCCCAGAATCGCCCTTAGAATTTTCACAGAAAAGATGAGAGCTCATGAGAGTTCATGAGAGCTGACCACAAACCCTTTCTTCAGCAGATGGTTTCGAGGGAGCTTTTGAGGGGGGGGGGGGCAAGGTTGGATCGCACTGAGAAAATTTCATACTTCATTTCCTCCACTTTGTCCTCCACATGCGTTCCCTAACAGGATAGAAGATGCGTTAAATGTGTGCCACCAAAGGCGTGCATGGTGTATGAACCTCGTATGCCACCACGGCTCCACCTAAAAGCTCCTCAGAAGCAGAGCTCAAAAGGGGCTTCTTAGGCAACTTTGCATAGAATCATGTACATCGCTGTGATCAGCAACTCCCAGAGAATCTTTTGATTTGAGAATCTCAAAGACGATTCCGAGGCACTACGGTGCTTTCAAGGGGAATGCACTTATTTGCAGACGTCTATATTCCAGGAAAAGACCAGAAACTTTTACACGAGGCGACCAATAACATTTAACCTATTCCAGTTCAACGAACCAGAATCTTCCTAGGAAAAAGTAAGGATCGGGCAAATTCTGATCACGGATTTTTTAATATCACACGCTGAGAAAACGGCATTGCTTTGAAAGACAACTGTCAGATTTGTAACAGTACATGAGCATTCAAGTACGCTCATAAACGGAAGAAATGAGTCGAGGTATGAAGAAGTAAGAATGAAAAAAGGCAATGTCTAACGTTTTTCATTACAGCGTAGATAAGCAATTATGAAGTGCACTACTAGTGAGTGTCATTAAATCGGGGTAAAATAATCATGAATTAAGTGTAATAACCTTCGGAAACAGTCTGCGTCAAAGAGTTCCGAGGAATCTAGGATTATAACTAGTTTGAGCGTTCGCTTTGAAGCTAACTAGATACAACCACGAACATAAACAAAAGAGGACAGTGTAGTGGTTGCCGCACTACTTCGTCGACTATCTCAACCTTCCAAATAGCTCTCCCTAATCTTCACAATTGCTCCACAAGGTAGAAACAAAAGTTATATACTGAGGGAAGTAACCTCTTTCCCACTTGTCGTCGGTTGTCAACGTCTCGTTTACAATTCCTACTAAGTGATACAAATGAGAGAGAAAGAGAAAGCCAGTATAAGAGAAAAACTTTAGAATATAGTGAGCAAGGAAATGAAGCTGTAAAAGGCAAACTTGCTCTCTTTAGAATGTTTAGCGGAAAAAGAGAAAAGCAACCAGCAAACTTCACTCAGTTTTTTTTTTTCAAACTTGGACTCCATAGCCACTTTCCGCCTCTTAGTCGTAGCGATAAATGACCATTGAACATCCCACAAATATTGTACATCGCGTTCAGACCAAATGAGGCTTTTTTTGCCAACTTACTGGAGGTTTGTGGAATTTTTACCTCGCACTGAGCACTATAGGCCTAGTATGCTTGAGACCTAATAAAAACCGAATAATTTAATTAAAAATTTAGGATTGGGCCCAAAATGATCAAATATTCGAAAAAGGGAAAACCGTGCAGCCCCTTTTATCCTTCATCCAGGGTTGTACCGTTCCCGCTTTTTCAAGCATCCGAATTTCCGACTTGTCCGAAATCGAATATTCGAGTTCGAATACATTAATACATTATCGACGGACAAAACAACGATTTCAACAGTCGTGCGAAATTTCAAGATACATAGAAGATTTTATAACATATGATTAAGCAATGTAGCATTCAGCAATGCAGCGATAGTAGAATGCAGAAAGAAAGCCAGAAGGACTGATTCCGAATGACTCAAGGACGAAAAATTAAGGAAATTATTCGAGAAAAAATGGTTTTAAAAAACAAATCGTAAGATTGACGATAAAAATGCGTGGCGAACGTTTGTGCATTAAATAAAATTCATGTACTACCGTAAAAGAAATAAGTAGGATGTGGCTGACAATTTTCTCATGAAAGTAAGAGAACGGGACCATAGATCAAGGTGTGAAAGAAGTAATGCAAAAACAGCCAATTAACAGACAGGAAAGTGATTTTCAGCAGAAATCGAGGACTGGCGATTCAGGTGCACGGTGTCAAGAGGCGGCTACTGTTTGACCGCGACCTCAAAACATATTTATTGAGCGAACGCTGTCGAAATAATAGAGGAATAGAACAGCGGTGTGCTTCCATTTGTGAAGCAGCAATCGAAATTGCAAAGGGCTGAGTAACTGGTGCAAGTCCGCTGGAAAGTCGTAAAGCGAACAGCTGCATTGCCAAAACGGTGTTTTGTTCGTGAGAAGAAGGTGCATTATGTATTAAAGGAAATAAAGGAGATATTGTTAAATAGAAGTGGAAGAAAAGTAAATATGTGTGCAATAGTTTCTACTAATGAGGCAGGTACGAAGTACAGTGCTGTAGTAGACGAATTGACGAGAATTGACACAGAAATAATAGGAATAATAGTCATGTAGTAGTCATGTAGAATACTTGCTATGTTCGCTATTCAAAAATGTATTCCGGTTGCTGAGATAGAACGAAAAGGTGAAAAGCAAGCCATATGCGAGGGATAAGATAAAATGTAAGTGAAAACTAATTAGATGATGACGTCAGTTCCAAGGAATCAGATAATTCACTGGATCAAGAAATGGAGTGTAAGTGTAGTGTGTTTCACGGGGAAACAGTTGTGAAGATATTAGAGAAGACAGAACGCGAGAAATAGTGCCGCCTTCAGAGACGTGGGCGAGAAACGCCATTCATAGGTACAAATACCCAAATATCGTCGTTTTCAAAACGGATTATACAGAAAGAAAACCCGCCAGAAGCCCAAAAATTGGATGAACTTGGGAAGACAGCCGCCGCCCTGAGGACAAACCTCGGCCGCCGGCGAAAACACGGCCACCTTCAGTCGCAACACTGATCTCTGACAATTACAACCAATCGATAATCAAAGTATCGATCAGATGACGTAACGTGAGAAAGCAGTGATGGCACGCATCAGCTGAAGGCGTAGCTCCTTCGCAACCGCCGCCGGGACTCCCCCCACCATCCGCGGCGCCGTCTGCCGCCCTCCGCCGTTCGCACGCTCTCTCGCCGCGACTAGCCGCACTGGCGTCTCCCACGGCGTGGCGGTGCTCTCGTCGCTCTCGCACGTCTGCGTCTCCGCCCCACGCGTGCTCCTGCGCGCACTCCGCGACCGCACACTATTTCGCCGTGTCTGCGTATCCACGTGGTCCGGCGCTGCCTCGTCGCCTCCGCGTTTGCCACGCTCTCTCGCCGCAGCGGCTGACTTCTCTGGCACCCTCCGCCGCTGCAATCGATATCTCGATGACAACTTCGAAAAACCTCGCTGTTGTCCAAATATGCGGATCCGTTCCCCGCAACAAGCACCGGCACTGCTCACCGGGAAGCAGACATGGCAGGCGTACTGTCCAGAGTCCCCGCAAGAGGTCGCCCATTAGAGCTGCTGTCCCCGCGTGACGTCAGGGAGGGTTCCTGACCAGTTGTGCGTCGATTTCGTCGCTGCACTTGGTAGTGCACGATTCGCTGGAACCGTCCACGGGGTGGCTCTGTACGCGCAGGGTGGTCGGTTTGTGGTGGTACCCCCTGGAACAGCTCTTTGCACAACAGGTTCTGACATTTCCGGAGTCAAGTGGAACGCAAAGAAGTCGAGGCCAGACGTCAAAGTTCAGCTCTTTCGGTGTGGTAACCGAACTAGTGTAAAACTAACTAAATTCCCGCACAACCGGTACTTGTCAATGTTACTAAATATTGGATCAAAAAATGAGAGCAAATCCTTCATTCTGCTCTTCTGGTCGAAGAAACCTACATACTTGAAACTATGATCTATCTAACAATTTGTTGTTCTTTACCTAGCTGGACGTGAGCCAACATGGCGGTATATAGCTAAGTATGTACAGACGATTCAGAAACGACTCGGTATTGGCGTATTTCCGCGTGGACCGCGCAGAGGCACTTTTGACAAGTTGCTCACGCTCCGGCTTGTTGGTTGCAGTAGTTTTTAGCTATCTCACATGTGAAAACAGCCCCGGAAATGATGAGGAAGTACGTGCAACGCATGCGTTCGAGCAGTGCGATATCGACTCCTCGGTGAATGACCTGTATACAATCTCCAAAATGGAATCTGGAATGTGTCCAATACATAAGATTGCTGAAATTACAGGCCATTCACCGCGGACTCGGTATCGCACTGCTCGAACGCATGCGTTCCACGTACTTTCCACATCATTTCCGGGGCCGTTTCGACATGTCAGGTACCTAAAAACCACTCGGACCAACAAACTAGAACGTGCGCGACTTGTCAAAAGTACCTCTGCGCCTTCCACGTAGGATGTCACATACCAAGTCGGTTCTGAACCACCAATGGGGTAATTTATACTAGTGTGCGTGCGTCAGACGCACGCATCTATTTGCGCAGGATTTTCTATGAAGACCGGCGAACGCGGCATGTTCATCCTCAATGAAAAGAACGGTCAGCTGCTGTGAGGCCCTAAACGCGTGCGTTTGAGCTGCGTCAGCGATGCGACTCGCCCTATCCTTAATCATGTAGACGCACGCGCGTCAAACACACGCATCCAGTATAAATTGCGCTACTAGTATAAATTGCGCTATAGGCAGTAGCTGACTAGAAGAGAAGCTATCAAAAAGCTCCACTGGTCGAAGCCCGCTCATATTCTTCTAATCACCGGTTTGAACAGGTTATAACAGGGCTCGAATTAGTTTTTTGGGTTTGTCCGTGTCCACGCACACAATTTTACCTTTTGCCTAGCATCCATCAACATGTTTACCCATAAGAGGCCGTTGTCTACATCCAGCTACTACCCATGGATATGAGATTACCCATCTGATGATAAATTCGGACCAAAGAAGGAGGATCGAACAGGAATGGAACAGGGATACCGCTGAGATTCGTGGATGCGCAGACAATCAGAGTTTCACGTTGTATATTGTGT